>LBNU01032954.1:71207-99277 GCA_014162995.1 Artemisia annua
GGTTCATTGGTTTGGGCAATGAGTGGGAGTTCAAGGGGTTAGGCTAATCCGCTGTAAATAGTATTTTAAAATAAAGCATAAGTGTATCAGTGGGTCATAAATTATTTATAGATTGTTTGGCATAAATGAAATTGTGTCCATTCAACGTGAGTTTGCGTAACAACAATGATTTGTTAAAGTGGATTTGCATAATAAGCAATAGTTGCATAAAGTGTGTTGGCATAAAAGCATAGTTCATAAGTATTGCTTTGCGAAAAATATTAAAACTAGCCGTTTGAGTTATCTAAGGTGGGTCAAAATGAATTTTTTTTGAAACCCCAAGGGAGTCTATGTTATATCCATAAGGTAAAAGATTTTTTTTTTTTTTTTTTTTTTTTTTTTTTTTTTTACACCAATCTGGCTTAACGTGGCGTTAGTGTCCTAACGTGCAAAAAAACGTTAACGCAACCATAACGCAGCAACCACATCAATAACGCTGGAAGTAACGCGCAGAAATAGGCATAACGCTCCTATGGGCGTTACCACTCGCTGGCTGCTATCCAGCCAAGCAAGATAATTCGGAAGTAGTAAGGTTTTGTTCAAGGGGTTCTTTTTTTTTTTTTTTTTTTTTTTTTTTTTTTCCCCTTCACATAACAACGTCAAAACTAAGACATATCAGCTTTCATTAAATGTTCTTCTTCAACTTGTTTTTCTAGTGAATCAAAAAATGAATTCTGTTTAGAATTGACCCCTGAACTTATATTTGTAAATAAAATTTTATAAATCAACTTTGTCTTCATTACTAAATTTGTTTGCCAAATGTAGTACAGAATTAATGGAACCTAACTATTTGGTTATACAAGAGATTGTGTTCATCATATCATTGTAACTTAACATTGTTCTACTTGTCTATTGCTGCAAAAGACGAATGGCAAACGACCTCATTTAGCACGTCGAAGCTCTATCAAGACCAGACAAGTTATTTGGTCTACAAATATGAGGATTAAATAGATCGCAAAAGATTTTTAGAATATAAAAGAGAGTAGACAATATGACATTCATGGCAAGGTACACGTAATGACCACGTAAAAAGTAAACGAGTAAGTCTGTAGACGCATGTGTGATGTCGAAAAGCATACGCTCTGTACGATTGTGAGTGGGGTTCTCCTTCTTCCTACCAACCGAATACATTTCCATATCCGTCTTTCTCATCACTTTATCCTCGAGTATTAATTAATTTTATGTTTTCTTTATAGTAATGTTTTTGATTGTCATAAGTCGAGACGTACACATCTATTATTGACTCACAGTTTTACAAACCATATCCGCTCACTGTTACCACCAAGTTGGCCTACTGGTTAGCCATCTCGATAGCCTCACAAGAGGTTTTCATCTAGGGACCGGCCACGGAAAAAAAAAGAAACATGCTCATCTGTTTGTTACTCCCTCCGTCCCAAATCATAAGTCCACTTTCACTTTGCACAAAGTTTAATAAATTCCCACTAACTACTCTACTAACCAATCAAATATCATTTCTCTCCACTAAAGTCTTTTTTGATTGGTTGGTATATTATATGGACTTATAATTTGGGACAATCAAAAGTAGCAATATGGACTTATAATTTGGGACGGAGGGAGTATTTTAGAGTTTTTATAAAATTATCAGTTGGAAGTCCCTTTGAGTTAACAGGTCAAAATCATAACGAGTTAAGTTAAACACACATCTTATATGTTGCGCGGCTCTATTGTTGCATCTATCTGTTGCTAGTGTGTGATGAGGGTATCCAAAAGTGTTGAGTGTATTACTGTATCCTCCGTTTTTGGCTAGAAGAGCCGAACTACGTTAAAATTGTTTTGGTGTTCGTTTTTTGTTTACTCTATGTTGTTGTGATCCTATGTTTGTAGGATTGCAATCCCAAACACGTTTTGCAGACAATTTTCTGTCAATCTAACCAAACAAGATGATAAAAGAGGCAATCGGCCTGGAATTACGTGGAACTTTAACATCTTGTTTCCAACAACTATACCAAAATAAATGTGAATACTGTCCATGACAACAAATAACAAACACTCCGACAAAGACCTGCACAGGTATTTGAGCCATATAACATCATCAATATCCATAAAACCAACTAACTTTCCTTTTTTATTCTCATGTCTGCTCTTCCATATTGCCTTTTTCAAACCACTACATTAATACACTAGTATCTTAAATTCAAACTTTGCAATTTTTCATAAAAACCCACTTCAAGGCCATCTCACTTGTTGACCCACAGCTACTTTTGTGGCACATAGTAAATTAATTTTATCATTATTACTCAAACATTTCTAAACCCAACTTGTACAACAGTAAACATACACCAGTCACAGAATCATACACCAAAATCTACAAATTTTGTTTATGTATTTCCCTAAAAGCTCAATGGCTATAGTTGAACAATTTTTGTCTAACTTATTTTTTTTTAGACACTTTCGTATATACAAACTATAACCTTGGGACAATGTGGGTGGTGTTGTGAGCAGACAACCTCCTTTCAGCACCACACTTTTTTCGGTTATTACATGGAAGAGAACGAGACTTCATTGACAAAGGAGATGGACATTAAGTTACATTTGAAGAAGATTATTCACAGTAATGGAAACTGAATTTGTTCTCTGCAAATCCTGCACAATATAAACCAGTTAAGTGACACGCAAGACACCTCCTTATTGTTTGATTTTTGGTCAAATGGTTTAAAGAAGATGTATGCATTCACATATACGAACCCAAAAAAATAAAATAAAAAAAATAAATAATTACCCTAAACTGTTAAAACTTAAGCCTAGAGTTCGTTCAACTAGTAAATAGTTTGAAAGATACTAGCTTTGAACTAAATTGGATAATTGCACAAGAGCTAACTACTTTTGGTCCAATATCTATTTCAAATAACCAACTTTGCTTGTACCATAAAAGAACCCTCAAACTTCCTACAATTTCGTTTTAAGGTGATGCTCGACCTTGACAGCAGTAAAGTTTCCAAGCGCCATGTCAACAAAAAGTCAACACGACCAAAGATTAATATCCGTCACGACCTAATTACTTGTATGGGTTACCTTACATGAGCTTCTTGAAAGTTGGTAGTAGGTGAAACAAAATTAGACCAAATTCGGTTAACTTTTTAAAAAATTAACCATGAAAAAGATAAGAAACTAACTATTAAATCATAGATAAAATATAGTTGGCCTTCTAAATTGAGTGGTCACACTTCAAATTCGATGATTGGGGCATGCAAGTAAAAGTTTAAACCCATATACTTATAAATGGGCCGATTTGGGTTCTATTTTATCTAACTGTTATAATAAAAATATTAGCTTGAAAGCAAATGAGCCTAGTGAGTTGGAAGTGGAACAAATTGTACTTTAAATGCATAAAGCAATGGTTAGCTTACAATGTGCAGTTGTATGTCTCTGTAATTTTAGGACCTGCATTGTTGATGATAGGGGCATGTCCTTCTATCTTATTGCTAGCTTTGTGTGAAGATTTCTAAAGTTTGTTTTTAATTATAATTCACCTTTCACCTAAAAGTATTTTATATAAAAAATTATATCATTGAAATATTATAACTTCTGTAACCAACCATAAATGAGGCACATGCTAAGGAATTTCCTATTTTGATTATTAAGTTGTGTTTTATGTCGATTAGGTCAGATTAAAACAATTAGCTAAAAACATTCAGGTCAAAAAGTCATACACGTTAAAAGTCACCCAACTTCATTTCTAAAGTATACGACTTTGGAACTGTTTCATTCAGAGATCCAGATTATTTTTGCGATAATACTGTTTTTGTACTCATATTTACCTCGCAGGAGTTAGTTATAAAAGTATTTAAAAAAGCACAGTAAAACGGTTTGAAGTGTGGGTCCACCCAACCTGACCCATACTGATAATGTGAACGTTTTGAATGTACACAACCGCTTGACCCAACCATCCTGACACCTCTGGTTTTTAGGTAAAACAGTTGAAAGCGGACTTTTTAAATTGCATACCTAACTATCAATTACATACTTGGAGTGATACAAGTAGTCAACATTGAAGGTGTCCAAACAAATGGGCTTTTCGAATTCTATTATCCCACATTTTTTGTTTTTTATCCCACTTTAACTTTTTACAAACTATATGTAATTTGATCTGGTTGTGAGATTCCAACAATCTAAGCATGTGAAATAATTTTGTTATTAGGGTACGCAAGTGAAAGAATTGAAGTTCAGTAGTCGTTTTATCTACTTTGCCTAGTTCTGTAGATATTTCCTGCTATTTTCTAAAGCAATTTTCACATATAGCAGAACAGTATATTTAAAAAGCTAATTCTGTGACACGAAAAAAAGGTCAATACCCGCAATATTAATTCATCAGGCACATGCGGAAGCACTTCACGGACAGTTTCAGCCATAGCAAGTATACGTGCTAAATCAACATCTGAAACACGTGGAGCTGTCCTGATGATTGAACCACCTGCACTGCCACCACCACCATGTCCTCCTCGATGTCTTAATGTACTTGTGGAAGGATTGTTTGACGTAGATGTGCCAGCCTGCGATGAATTTATAGGCCAGAGGTTCCATGAAGCATCTTCAAGGGCTGTCTGAGCGTATGTTTCCCCAACAGCTGCAAGATGTCTCATCATCATCTGGACCCTTCCCAAACCCACAGATCTTACACCTGTAGACGGACCCGCCCCATCAAACCCCAGCCAACCTGATTCTGGTCCTGACCCCCTGCATAGCATATGCAAAGAAAAGAATGAAAAATGAGTGTTGAATACCAGTTTTTCGCGACTTTTTTCTTAATTTAGGTTAGGGACACACCTCCAATCATCGCGTTCTGAAGTGGTCGGAATTTGATTGGGAATTACTCCTGTTGGGAGGGTGTGACCTGGAACATTTTGCTGTTCAAGTCTAGAGCTTAGCTGGCGGGCAAGTTGTTCATCACTTGAAACATCTCCAGAATTAGGTACAGCATTTGCGTTAGGTGTGCCAACAAAAAGGGGTTTTCGACAAGTGGGGCATGAATAATTGTCACTTAAACCTTGATCTAACCTGGAATCAATGTGCCACCTCAGCAATGTCCGCAAGTAATTAACCATAACATATAAAGCCATAGCAACTTTAACTATATAAATGAAACTTTACCAAGATCTAAGGCATGAAAGATGAAAAAGATGATTGCACGAGAGCTTCTTAGCCTTGGCCATTGGTTCCTGAAATTTACAAAAAAAAGTACTTCATGACATATACATCAGATAGAATTTAATAAAATAGGACAAAGAAATTAAATTTCAATTATTACCCGACAAATGGCACATTCATCGTCATAAGTTTGTATCTCTTCAGATGTTGCATCAGGGAGAGCCCCATGAAGGGTTCCCAAAGCTATCCTTAACTTAATAAACCCTCTGGTACGCTTTGCAACTGCACTTAACAAGGCCTGCGTACGACATAAATCAATATAAGCAAAAATAGCATAAAATTTATGTCCATTCAGCACTTGAAAGCATATTACAGAACTTACACGTATATTTAAGAAAAGCACAGCGTCTACAAGATGAAATGTCATGCCATGAAGCCGCCAAATATGCACATAATGACCAAGAGCCATTAGCAAAGTCATAATATCTAGAAAAAATCCTACATTTCTTAATATAACACTCTTCCATTCCCACAGTGAGCCTGCAAGTATACACCATGTCTAGAATAAGAAAGCCAGACATAAATAACGCAGTGGGAAACTACAAAAACGTAGTAGAATAATAAAAATCAAAGTCACTTGCCTGCTGCTGACATATCCAAAAGCTTTGATATTTTGGAATCTGTGGCATTGCCCGCTGAGTGATGAACCCATATATCAAGTAGTTGAAATCCATGAACCAAAATGGCCTGAAAGCAATATAATAAATGCAAATGAAGGACATTACGAAGATCTAAAGAACAAAGAAATGAAGGACAAAAATCATAAATGCAAATGAATTAGGAAAGATAATATAAGTTGCTGTACCTGTAACGTTTCGAAAGCAATACTAAGAGGCTCAAAGAATAATAACAAAAACATAGATGAATATGATATTGGTACTGCTTGGTAGATGAGTAGACACATCCTTATCCTGGAGATACCATGGAAAAATGTATAAGTACACAGTATATTTTCTAATATGCAAAGTCATAACTTGTTGCCTTGTTGGCATAAACAGCGATTGCCGATTAGAAACTCAATATAAGCATAGTAGAATGTTCGAGCAAATACATGATTGAAACAGTAATTAGCAATTTACTTTAATTTCTGAGATAGTGAAATTATCGTGCGAATGGAACTTAATAAGAGTTATTGAATCATAAATTCATAATTATCAAGCAAATACCATATTGGAAAAAAGCGAATTTTTAGGTTTATAAAACACTGTTAGTTTCAAGAAAACACCATGCTGGAACAAAATTAAGGAGAATAACAAGATGTATAAAATAGCGAGTAAATACCAAACTGCGTCAACAGTGAAAACCAGCAATAAAACACAATATACACGGAAGTAAGTCCACGGAGTTGCAGATGGAGATGCATTCAGCCGTTCAAGGCGATCCCTAGCTAAAGCTTGAAACATCTGTAGAAAATGAATAAAATAAAAGCGCTATAAAATTTGCAAATTTTTAACTTTACCACAAATCAACTCTAAAACCCGAGTGTAATAATACCTTTAAAGAGCATAGCACAGTCAACCATGCAGACCATAACCCTGCTTGAACTTTTGTTGGTGGGATTACCAACGGAATAAATGTTCCCTGAGAGAACATCACCAATAGTAAATCCACAGGCAGAAATAAAATAGCATTCTATATTGAAGATGACGTCTCGATTTTATTTTCTAAACAGTGATTACGGGCCACACATTTGTATTTTCTCGTGGGGTGTTGTCCAAAAAAATCTATTAATGATGATGATCATCATATCACGCAAGCCAAATGGTACAAGTATAAATGTTGACTGAGCCAGAAAGACAAATGTCTAAAATTGTGTCCAGAAAGACAAATGGGTGGCCATTTAGTCACCAAGATCATAATGAGCTACATATAAGCATCCTATAATCTACTTCGTAAGACAGTACTGAGTACTGCATACCTTATATATGACATAATTTACTAGCCGCTCCACCAATTTCCGAGATTCAGTTGCATGTAGCTCAACAAAAAATATAGTCTGCATGAACAAAAAAAAGATTAATCAAAAAGATCAAGATGCAATATGAAATATTATTGGGAGTCACGGTTATGCAGCAGAATGTAAAAACTGTAAGTAAATATCCAGTGATTGGCCACAATCTGACTTCATTAGGATCAGATAATAACTTCTGTAGACACTAATTAAGATATAGAAATTCTGAGTACCTTAAGCGCCAAGATAGTCAGTATAAAAATGTTGAGGACAAAATTGACCACCAATGCAAATGTGGTATAAGAACCCAACAACAATTCCAGTACACGGGTCGCGACCCCACGTTGAAGCAGATTTTCACCCATCAAACCATCTGACTTTAGTTTCATATACGAAAGTTCTGTCCCATACTGTAGACCTATAAAGCTCAACACTGTACATACTGCTGATATTGTTAAATAGCACACACCCATGGGATTCAAGGAAAACTTCATTAGGGCTACAAAAGTTCCAGGATTTCATGAGATAAAAATAAACATGACCTCCCTTTGCCTGCTGAACTGGTCACCGTGCAAAACTTATGGAGAAGCCCACAAACTATAGCTTAGTTTGTACACCTCCCCCGACAGACCCTTCGCAGTAGTTCCAGTGATCAGATCTCAAGGTAAGTAATCTGTTTCAGAACATTTCCAAATTAGTAACCAACACAGCAAGAATAAACTGCAACATACTTTCGCTAAACATCATAATTTTCTAACAGATTTATCTTCTAACACTCTTTATTGCAGTATTGCACGACTAAACGAAATACCAACTCATAGCTAGTCCAAGGTGAACTCATGCATAGGGAGTTGAGTTTTCCAATCAGAAAGTTACAGGGTTTTTGTTATAGCTCATTTCTGGGCTAATGAGCCTACTTAAAAAACGGATGAGGTTTTCCCTGGTAAGTTACCTGGGGAGAGCGAGTATTACACAGCCTAACCAGGGTATCCTCGTGACTGTTTCTGAACACTTTCCCTGGCCACCCCAAAATGTTTTACCTAGTGAGGTTCAAACCTGATACCTCTTGTGAGTACATCAGGATGCCTGGCCTTGCTAGTGCTTATTACTCATAAGTCAATTTATTTCCAGCTTATGAGATAATGTTCACAATAAAAGCCGAAAAAATGGGGTGATGGAAAATAAGCTGAACTGAATAAGCTTATAAGCCTGAAAATATTCTAAAACAAAAAGGCTATCGCATATTCTATCTAACCATGCTACATTATATATGATCTAAAAGCTGGGGCTACCCCAACATCTCCTTATATTTCGTGCACCAATCTACACAATTCACCTACTTTCCTCACTTTATCACATTTTAACAGATATATAACACTTATCAAATTAAACAAATCATACTCGACTTGATCATGCGCTCAGTTGTTGCATTTCGATTAAATATCTCTAATCTCTATCAAAACTAGTTCCCTTCCAGTGATGATATTAGCAAATATCGCCTTATATAATTTGTAACTTAATATGTACTCAATAAACAGCAATTAATTTCAAACCGATCTAACTAACTAACTGAACTGAATTAAAAATTCAGCAGTAAAATATTATTTATCGTTAGTCCAATTTTTTGGCTTATTATCCAGCTTATGGGCTTATTATCCAGTTTTAAGTCATAACTCATAACAAGCTCATAAGTAAGACTGCAATCAGAAAAAGAAGCGCTTATGAAATAACGAGGTAAAACGATTAGCTTGCAAGCCCGAAAAGAAGCTAAAACAACACGATGCATCTTTTTATCTAGCCACGCTACATTAGCAACCCTATATAAGATGTACAAGTTCGGGACTGCCTAACATCTCATTCTATTACACAATTCAGCTACTTTCCCAACTTCATCCTCATTCTAACAGGTATATAATAGTCCATTTCACCAAGAGCATGAACATATATATCAAATTAACAAATCATACTTGACAAGATCACGATCGGCATAGTCAAGTCAATCACGCACTCGGTTAAACATAAAATATCTCTAATCTCTTTTCATCCTTTGCAACATGATATATACTTAGTAAACAGCAATTCAAACATATAATCAAAAACTATAAATTTCAAACTAATCTAACTAACTAAATAAATTCCCATAATTAATCGGATAACTAAAGTTATGTGCTTAGAGAGCATGGGCGGAGCCAGAAAGTAATAGTCAAGGGGGCAAACTATAGTAATTTTCAGAAACTACACTACAAATCGGTTCATTAGGGGCGGGGGAGTTACAAAAATAGCCAGATATTTAAAAAAAAAATTTACACTAGAATTTTTTTCACTCGCGCCTACCCTGCCCCCTCCTGTCTCCGCCTCTGTAATAGAAAGCAACATAGCATCAACCTAAACAATTCACCTTATATCTCACTTGAGCAGATCACAAGACGCATAGTCAGTCAATCGCGCAATTGTTGCATTTCGGTTAAATATCTCTAATCTCTACGGAAAGTATTTAATCTGTAACTTAATATATACTCGACACCGGGAAGAAAAGTTGACTAACAGATTTATAACTGATCTAACAAACTAACTAACTAACTGAATAAAAGTCAAAATTAAAAAAAATAAATAAATGCCTAGAAAGCAACAATAACAATATAAACATAATTACAGATCCAATTCGATAAAAAGTCAAACAAGCCCTAATTTGCATCTAGCTATGAAATGAAATGAAATTAGGTTGAAAAAATATATATAAAAAAAATAAAAAAATGAAAAACTGCTGAACCTGAAATGAATTGAAGATGTGAACAAGTTAATTTTTTTTTTGGGGCGAATTATTCTCCGATCGGATTTTAGAGAGAGAGAGAGAGACAAATTTTGCGGGAAAGTAAAAGAGAGGAAAAAAGATGAAATGTAAATTCTTCTTCTGGTTGGTTTAAACTTTAAACAAAGTGATATACTACTATCACTCTTTTTTTTTGTCTCTTTCTCTTACCTTACCAACCAACCAACTTCTATGGAAGAGCAAAATTGATCAAGAGCAAAATTGATCCAAACCGAACCGAACCAAAAAAATCGAATTTAACTGGTTTAATTGACATCGAACCGCCTTTACTCGGTTCAGTTTTCGGTTTATATATTTGTGATTTTCGGTTTTGCTCGGTTCGGTTTGGCCAAAACTGAAAAAAAATGCATCTAATTCGTCTAAACCGAAACTGACCGAGCTGCTTCAGTTCGGTTATCGGTTCATGTTTTCTTAAAAAGCGGTTTTCGATTCGAGTCAGTTTTGCCGATTCAAGCCCGGATTCAGCCAGTTAGGGTCGATTTTTGACCCGATGCTCAGCCACACCAACTTCCTATGTTTGTTGGTGTAATTTCTTTTTCATTATGTGTGACGTGTGGGCCGTGTGGCTAACTTTTGTAGAATGTCTTTTAAACTTACCTTGTTTGGTTCAACTCACAATTAAGTTTTATACGTATTAGTTTCCAAAAATGATTGTTGAGATGAATTTAGTGTTTACTATTCTTGGTTTATGTAGTTTAAAATTGGCGTGACATTAATTTATTTTTTGTGAAAAAATGAGTTTATTTGATGTCATAAAAAAGATGGTAACACATAATACAATTAGCCTCGACAATTACTCTTTTTGATTTTTATAAATGTATTATTTTATTTTTCTTTTTGAACCGGTCTTGTTATTTCTTACAAAAGAAATATGTAATAAAACTAAAATCAAATAAATAACTCGATAGTTCATACATATTTAAGCTATTTTGAAAGTTTCTATACAGTGCCGTTTTTGAAGAAAATATGTATCCATGTAGACATGTAGTTACCTTGAACTTAGACATAAGTTCCCAATTTTATCATTTCTATAATTAGCATGTCTATAGACTACGTTATGCAAATTGGTTTTAGTCAAGCCAATGTAAATTGACTTATCTTTTGTGCTTTGAAGCTCACAAATGTGATATACCTTTTATTAAAGTTATATTATAATGTGTTGAAATAATATAAAGTAAAGTCATAATATAAATTTCTATGCTATGCATCACTTACTACCTAAGATGAATATAACAACACTTTTGTCACCCACCTTATAATCCAAAACTTTGAAAGGCTAGTAATTTTACTGGCAGGAGGTACCTCCTCCTGAAGCAGTCAACAGTCTCTCTATTGTCGAGTTTATCCTGGTGGTAAGGATAGAATCTGTTTACATTTCACCTCCCTCCTTACCCTGTTCCGATGAAATTAGGTTTGTTGTTGTTGAAAGGCTAGTAATTATGAGGTTTCACCAATCTTGTGAGATGTACCAAGCAAGCAAATATGACAGGTTAGGATGTTCCCTCATACCTAAAAAACAACACTCTAACATACAAATACGATGAAAGATGAAACACGTCTACTTGATAGTTAACCAACCAAAACAAAAACTAAAACACCAATCTGAAATATACAGTACATGTAAAACGTGAGACAAATCTAGCCAAACGACATAACATCTTTGATCATTGTCACTAATAAAAATTGTGACCACGTAGCTCTTAGACATAAATAAGTTTGTTTTTATTACTGAGGTATCAACCAAATTTACTTGTTTTATTTTCGTATACCAGTCATCCCAAATTTCCAACTCGATCACTGCTGCTTTCATTACCTTTCGAATAATCATTAACCTTAGATTATAAAAGTTAAACACATGGTGGTGTTCGTATACATTAATACACATCTCTATCTAAAAATAGATAATATAACATTATCTCTTTTGGAAATACCCACCACAATGTCAAACAAATCGAGAGTAGTGATATTGGGTAAATTATATTAATCATCAGAGACTAAAAAACAAAAACATTACTGTTAGAACGCACGTTTCTAATGAATATTATGTGATATTCTTAAATTGTGTGTGTGGCCAACTTGATAACTACATCCAAGAACGTCTGTGGTCCGTGAAACTTTTTTTAAAGTGGTATGCTACATCCATATAAAATTCTCACAAAAAAACTCCCACTCGCTGATGTGTCAGCGAGTGGTAGTTTTCGGTGAGAATTTTATGTGGATGTAGCAAAATCCTTTTTTAAATAGGCTGGTCATAGAATAATAATCACGTGGACAAATATATTAAATAGAAGGGACAAGTTATACATACCTTCTAAAAAAGCAAACCGTACCCCCATGTTTTCTTTTACATTTATTATTATTATTATTTTATTTTTATAAATTTGTTTATATAAAAAAATATTAACATGAAAATACGGAACAAAAATATAAAGTTTAATAAGCTAAAAGCTTAAAGCAGACAGAAAATAAGGAACAGAAATTAATAAAAAACATATTATACTGTAAACAGAAACTAATAAAAAACTGTGTTATACTTATAAAAACAAATTAACTGTAAACAGAAACTAATAAAAAACTGTGTTATACTTATAAAAACAAATTAACGTTTCATGCAAATCTTGTCTAAATTATGAATATGGAATGGTGAAGAAGATCAACATGTTGTTTTAAATTTTATACAACATAATTCATAACTTTTTAGTTTTAAATTTGCGGTTCAAGAAAAGTAAAAACGGATCGGATTAAATCTTAAGATTATATGGTCAAGATCGGAATCTTATAAGATTTTAAGCTTGCTAAGATCTTACGTAGAATCCATATCGATTTTGCTTTGTGGTATCGTAAAATTATAAGATACTAAGATTAAGATCGAGATCTTAACAATTATGCTTGGTGGTGCAACTCTTACTCGACGTCGCTAATGGACACCGTTGCCGAGCAAACAATGGCAACTTCTTTTACGGAGTATTATTCTAAAAATTTGTTAAGGTGATGAGTAGTGATCATTGCGAGATAAAAATTGTGAGAAAGTGATAAAAGATATGGCGTTGTTATGCAACACTGGAGTAGTGGCATTGGTCGTATTAACCACTTTGATGTCTCTCTCTAACCTTTTCTCTCTTACCACCTAGGCGTTACTCACATTTAGTCTCGTATGAGCCGTAAGTTAGGCTTTTTTTATTTTGGAATCGTCATTGACATTTTAGTAAATATTGAAGACAAATAAAACAGCATGAGGAATTCGTGAATCCAATTCCAAGTGCCTTAAAGCATAAAAGAAAAGGATCTTAAGTTCTTAACTCATTACTTCACGGTCTAAGTTGGTGCAAACCTTAATTTCTACATTTTAGCATTCTTTATATGTACTACATCTTACTTTTCAACCACTTATCATCAGTTTTGAATCTCGTATGCATGAACTTGATCAATAAAGGTATCAAGTACTACTACTTTTATAGAGGCCACTTATGAAAATATTTTTCGATGATATACTTGTTGATTGATAGGTTGACTATGATGATGATTATTCTTAAGAACTTGCTAGAACTCTGAATAGTGAGTAGCCGAGTACCTTAAATTTGCTTATTTCATATTTTTTAGACATGTTATATAGCTTTTGCAACTAAGTAAGGAACTTGTTTGCTTTTGGTATATCATACGTATTTCCAAAACCTTTCTTTCTACTCGTACAAACGTGTACTTTAATATGATTTTGTCTCTTATATGTGTAGGATCTTGATGCATAAAAAGGAGTATATACTCGGGGGATTTTTGAGAGTTGAAAAGAGAAATGGTGAGGGTTAGGAAGTTCTCTCAACTTTTGGGCCATTTTTAGAGATAGAGAGAGATCTCTTAGTATAGGTACCGAACAAGTGCATACAAACCAAATAAGGCCTTGGCCCAATTGGGAAGACAAACAAACTCATTCAAGGAGAGCCCAATTAAATGGCAACTTAATCTTAATGTTCTGATCATGTAGTTTCAACATTCAAGGACACGTTTAGGAGATGTTGCAAAATGGTCAGGTCGGATGTTTACAATCTGTTTTCATCAAGAAAATAACAAAACTTTTTATATCATATGAAATAGAAGGTCGTAAGTATTTGCGTATACTCTAGACTATATGTCTATATTTGACATGTTCGAGTCATTTGGTCCATTGCTTTTATTATTTTATAGCTACAATTTTTGGCCATTTTACTTGATTTATCATTATCAATAAACGCCCATCCGAATGAACATACAAGGCAAATCCAAACCTAACTCAGGACTTGTCATTGATTTACTGAACCGGTCAATCCTAGACGGGACTACATTTTTACGTTATTTTAGGCACGCTTTAGAGTTATTCAAGGCGACACATGGTTTCGGTATGGCCAGTTATCGCTACTTTGTTGGTTACTACGTTTTACCATTTCTATAATCTGAATGGAGGGAGATGTTTTGTTCCCTAGTATCGATCAAGTTGGACTTATTGGATTTGGTTCTAGAAAAAAGTGAAGGGACAGCAACCATTTGCTTGTGGCCTAAATGCTGGAACAGTGACGTATTTCTTAAAATTGTGGTCTCTAATCATTCTTAAACACATTCATAACGTTAAAAGGGGTCCTACACATCATTTTATAATTGAATAACAAATATAATTCAAGCATATGAATTATGAAAATCACAGATTCACAGGCCCAATTGCATTTTTAACTTTATGTGCTACAGGATATGGAAAGCTGTATGCCTGTATGGTTGCTGCTGAATACCGAGTGCTTTCTTTGTCCATATTGGTTTTGGTTTCTTTTCCCATAAATTTATAATCATCGTATTCAACTTTAGATAAAACATCAAATTTACAAAAATCATGAAAAAATGTATTCTTTTCTGCAACTTATAGCAACATGACTAGTGGCCCATTTTAAGAAAGATGTTAGTTGATGTATAAAAATCATAAGTTTCTTATGTCTATAGTCTCTTCGTCTCGTACTCACTTGTTAGAGGTCTCGAACAAGCCTATTCAATGGCGAAACTATTAATAGATTAGGAAAGGTGGTGGCTCTCCAGAATTAAGCTCATTAGTGTAAAAAAAGTATTTTAGTCTTGCCCTCTCACAATTTGTATTTTACGCTTTGAATTTTTTTCGATTTTCTCATGAAAAACTTTCAAGCTCCGTCACCGAGCATATTGAGCGTATTTTCTCTCTTAGTCATGTTATTTGATCGTTAAAGCAGTGGCCAAAAAGTGTTATAATTGGTAGCTTAATTTTAAAAAAAATTTAAGCCTAGTGGATTGCCAACTACTCCTACGTACCTAGTATGTGAAGGACCACTTTCGTTGTTGTGTGCCTCGTTTGTTGTTTACATTATTTTACTATATTAGACAAAGTAATCCAATACTTTTTTTAGCAAAATAGTTTCATTTGTCACAAATTTCTTTCGCCATACAAATTGACTTACGTCTTGAACTTTGCATCCCACGTATTCTTAAGTGTGAAATTGATTGGCACCAATTTTTATCGTTTAGTATTTTTCGTACAATCATTTTCCAACATGGACAAGATGATATGAAAGAACGCAACTCTATCCATGAGAAGATATGATCATTTGTAGTGGTCGGTCTCTTGATCGGTTCACCCCTCTTTGGGGACATATTCCAACCATTAAACCCTTTAAATTGGTCATAAAATTGTCCTAAATAAAGAAAATTTATGTGAGAGTGGTGTCCTCAGTTCTATAAGGGTAACCATTATACCTAGGTTCATATACAAAAAGAACTTAAATGTTGTGAAACATAAAATAGTTTTGCACACGTAATACTAAAGGTATTACCATAAATAGCGGTATAATATACGCTCATGTTCTAAAATTATTGTTTATATTTTTATTTTGTGTATGAAAATAATAGTTTTTTTTCTTTTTTTTTCCTCTCTTTTATATCATCCACTAAAAGAAAAAAAGTTTAATGGATGAGAATGATATTTTAATTAAGTGAAAAGTGCAATAAATTTACTTTTTTTAAACTGTGTGTTTTGTTTCCCTAAAACAATAATTTTAGAAAGAAGGGAGTATACAAGTTGCTAACTTGTCCTATCTTAGCTAATTAAAAGTCGTAAATTTTAAAAGCTATGGGGACCATTGTATTAATGGCCTTGGTTTATTTCCTGTTAAACACTCAATAGATGACAATAATTATATAACTAAATCTTCAACCACAAGATCGTGTTTAATTTCCTATAGACCAAACTTGATACAAATTTCTGGCTTTTCATTTAAATCAAGGGCCATGTTTAAACGATATCACATGTCGTATTCATGTGGATATATATACATCCAAATTTATGCACTGTCGTTCTATTCATGTGGTTCAGTCGTTTTGGAGGTCACACACTAGTAATACGTCGAAAACATATATTGTCAAAATTGCTTGTATACATTAAAAAATCTTACACTTACAATCGAAACACATATGATGTTGTCTCAAAGAAACGTACTCCGAAAATAGAATATAAATGTTGATGCTTTAAATAGCGAGTCGTCTTTGAACCATGACATTCTAATATAGTGGTTCAAATAACANAATAGTAGTAAAACACATGAATGTTTAACCAATATCCAACACCGAACAACGAAGTAAATACACCAGTTCCCACCATCCCAATGGTTAAAAAGATCCTTAAGTTCATTCTATCACCAATATGTCCCGAAAAGAACATGCCAACGGCGTAAACAAATAAAAACGCTAAGTCAAGATCACCAAGCAATGCTGTCCCATTTGATCCATTAAACGGTGCCCAACCGCTTCCTAGAACCCACGAAAGTACATTAGATTGTCGCAAAAAGGAGGTCGATTCAAGGGTGTCATCTGCTGTTTGAGGGTCAAGTGCACTTTTGATAATGCTGGTGGTTTTACGCGAAGCGTGATAGCTTGCATATGCTAGAAATGTGACTATTAGAACAATGGCTTGATGGGATTTGAATGTAATGTTTGATTTTTTGGTGCATTCGACGAATCTGATTCCTGGTGGCTTTGTGTTCTTTCGTTCTGGTTCCGAAATCGAACCCATTGATGAATTACTAGCTACTTTGAAGCTTCAACAATTCTTTTCCTCTTTTTATAATTGTCAAGAAAACCAAGCTGCAAAATAAGTTCAAACAAATTAAAGTTAGATAATATATAACATATGATGTAATTTATTAACCATATTATAATAACTAGTTTACAAATTTTGTCCAGATTAGATGTTAAGTTGTTAACTACATATTATAATGAGTTTACAAGAGTCAATAACATATGCAACTGGCTCGATCAGCCAAATCGAACTGAAAATACAAATTTAATAATCATGACATGCATAAGAATTATTATTATTATTATTATTATACTAACAATATATACAAGACAAAAATTAAGCCCAACAAATTACAGTAATTCGATAACATCATTCCAGAACATCTTTGAATACTCAACCAATATAACAACGACATATACCAGAAACCATCTTATTTATCCGACTAAATGTTTGGTTTGATGACGGGGTATTCGTTATTACATGTACAGACGTTTATACCCCGTCATCCCCTTTACGTACTTAAATCTTGGAGAAAATATAAATGTATACACGGCCACTTTCCCGCTCCTCCGTCGAAATAAAGACCTTAAATATGAAATAATTTTGTTCACATATCACACACTCTATAAGAAAATCTTCATTTTCGTTGGTTGACAATTATTCACACTTCTTCAACTGGATTGGACCGAGGGGTGCTACTACTTGAACCCCCTTGTAAATCTTGACATTTTGCAGTTACTTCTGCTACGACTAATTTAGTCAAAAACAATCCTGCCACGAAAGCTGAAACCATAAGCATAGTGAAAACCGCGCTCCAGCTCTGAGTTGAAATGTAGCCAGTTAGAACAGGCCCAATTGCAGCACCAATTGATCCTGTCCCATCAATGATTGCCGTGACTGTTGCTAGCGCTTTAGAGTTGCCCTTTAAAGACTTGTGAGTCCCTAGATCAGCTGAAACCGCGGTTGTAATGAGAGCATAAGGCCCGTTGACAAACATCCCAATGATCAACATGAGAATGACGTTTACGGGCATTGAAATATGTCCGTAACTCCTATATAGGTATAGAGCTGGAATCGCACAATAGGTGAAGCTCGCTGCTGTAATAGCACGAGCATCTAGCCGGTCAGAAATGTGACCGGCTAGGATTCCTCCCACAACACCTCCTACATCAAACATTGTAGATAAGTTCCCAGCCGCCTCGTTTGATAAGTACTCCCCATTAATAGCTGCAAATGTCAAAACAGAATTAGTTTGGGATCGCTTCAAAGCAATGCAATAAGTAGATAAACAGTTAAAATTTAAACACACACCTGTGTGACTAATGTAAAATGGAAGCCAATAGAGGAACGTATAAGCAACCAATTTTGCGAAAAACAGACAAAATGCAAAAGGAGCAACCCCGGGTATTCTCCAAGCCTCTAGAAACCCGACAGCTGACCCTTTCTCATTTTCTGTCTTTGAGCTTAATAAAGGCTCGGTTACTCCCTGTTTGGTAAAGTCCGGTTCATCTTCATCTTTATCCACCCCAACCGATTCAGGATCAACAGGCAAGAACATAAAAACCACGATACCAATAACCACACTTATCAAACCAGGAACCACCATAGACCAACCCCAACCGTATTTCAAGAAATAAGCAGCGACCAACGAGCCAGTTATGTTCCCAACGGATGTATGCGCGTTCCAAATACCCATTATAAGCCCTCTCTTACTCTTTCCAAACCAATTCCCAACAACCGCAACAACAGAAGGCCACCCAGTCGATTGAAACAACCCGGCTATCATTTGAACTATCAAATAGTAGTAAAACACATGAATGTTTAACCAATATCCAACACCGAACAATGAAGTAAATACACCAGTTCCCACCATCCCAATAGTCAAAAAGATCCTTAAATTCATTCTATCACCAATATGTCCCGAGAAAAACATGCCAACAGCGTATACAAATAAAAACGCCAAGTCAAGATCACCAAGCAATGCTGTCCCATTTGATCCATTAAACGGTGCCCAACCGCTTCCTAGAACCCACGAAAGTACATTAGATTGTTGCAAAAAGGAGGCCGACTCAAGGGTGTCATCTGCTGTTTGAGGGTCAAGTGCACTTTTGATAATGCTGGTGGTTTTACGCGAAGCGTGGTAGCTTGCATATGCTAAAAATGTGACTATTAGAACAATGGCTTGATGGGATTTGAATGTAATGTTTGATTTTTTGGTGCATTCGACGAATCTGATTCCTGGTGGCTTTGTGTTCATTCGTTCTGGTTCCGAAATTGAACCCATTGATGAATTACTACTCTGAAGCTTTAAGTTCTTTTCCTCTTTTTATAATTGTTGTCAAGAAAACCAAGCTGCAAAATAAGTTCAAACAAATTAAAGTTAGATAACTTATTAATTAATTAACCATATTATAATAACTAGTTTACAAATTTTGTCCAGATTAGATGTTAACTACATATTATAATGAGTTTACAAGATTCAATAACATATGCATCTGGCTTAATTAGCCACTAATTCAAGTACAATATATATATAAATTTAATAATCGTGACATGCATAAGACTCATTATTATTACACAAATATATACAAGACAAAAAGCCCAACAAATTACAGTAAAATTCGATAACATCAAATTATTCCAGAACATCTTTGAATACTCAACCAATATAACAACGACATATANAAAAAAAAAAAAAAAAAAAAAAAAAAAAAAAAAAAAAAAAAAAAAAAAAAAAAAAAAAAAAAAAAAAAAAAAAAAAAAAAAAAAAAAAAAAAAAACTCAACCTAAAATTCAATGAAAAAGATCAAGATGATATATATGATGGAGATCTTGCACCAACAGAAAACAATAATCCATAAACTTATACTACGTATCTTCTATTAAAATCAGGTTACTTACCTTAAAAAAGAATCTAACAAATATTTATTAATGAAGTAACCCAAAAAGCATTACGCTACCACCTTATTGATGCTCACGTTAATTGTCTAAAGTTTCATCGAATATCTTTTTAGCATAACAATCCTATAATCCTATATTAACCGAAGAGCTGTTTCGAATAAATTTATGGTTTTCATCATGATCAAGTGTAACATATCTAAGTAAAAAAGTACTAGTAGTAGAAGATACTGAAACAGAAAACATACAAATGTAACATATCTAAATTTAGTATGTATAAAGTAGAACCGTACGTACCTGATGATGTATTATATCAGTTTTTGATGCAATCAGTTGTTTCTCTCTCTAGAAAAACCTTCTATAAATGTATGTGTAACAAGAATGGATCTGTTTGACGTATACGTTACTGTATATCTTCTATTTTTGCTGTGGTTATCGTTACCAAGAATGATGTCCTATTTTATAGATGAACCTTCTTATAAATTTCATATATTCAATTACTAAATTGCCCTTTTACGTTTTTATATATTTTCTATCACTTTTTTTAGTGGGTCAAGTTGATATGACTATACTACCCTCAAACACATCCGCAATTATTTGGTCTTTTATTTTCAAAAACTAAAATAGGAAAAAGAAAAATAATAATACACATCACGATAAGTTTTGGCTTACGTTTGCAATAAAAGCATAAAACAGACCAAGTTTGAGTTAGATCTTATTGACAAATTTATAATGTGAAATTAGGACAAAAATGAATATTTAATATTCACTGATGGTACCCTTAACAATAAAGATAATATTAATTATTAAACCATTATATTAGTACTTAGGGTGTGTTTCTTTTTTCCTTTAGCTAAGAGATTGGGTCCACTAAACATTTAATAGTATTTATTTTTTAAGTATGACCCACATATTTCTCTTAATTCCTCTATATCCACAAGGCTAAAAATGTTAACTCCTCCCCATTAAGAGGCTCTAATAGAGTTGGACCCCACATGGTCCTTTAGCTAAGGAGAAAAAGAAACACCCCCTTAGTGCAATTAATTATGCCATTAATTCTAAGCCAATCGTTGTTGTTTGTTAAACTTTCACAATATAACTTTAATGGTAAATTGCGAAACACATTAATCTGATTTGTTAGAGCATCTACTATGGTGGTTTATGAAAAGGTTTATAAAGTTATGAAGAGGTCTAAAAACTTGTAAACCATAGTGAACATCTATTTCAAGCTTATGTGGCATGAAAAGGTCTAGGATATTGAACCTCTTCATAATTTAATGCATTTGAATTATGTAAGATATTTATAAAACTTGAAAAGGTTTATACATAGTGGAGATAGGTTTATAAAACAAAAAGGTCTATAAATTAATGTCAAAATACAATTATAAACCTTTAAAAAGGTTTACCATAGTGGATGCCCTTAGGGCATCCACTATGGTAGTTTCATCAAAAGGTCTAAAACCTATATAAAGCTTTATCTTTCATTTTAACCATAGTGATCTTTTGTTTCATGTACATGTGGCATGAAGATGTTCATATTCTTGAACCTATTCATAATTTAATGCATTTGTTATTATTGATTATTTGAAGAGTTGTGAAAATGTTTATGCATAGTTAACATAGGTTTATAACATCAAAAGGTTTATAAATTAATGATTATGGACCTATATAAAGCTTCACCATTGTGAATGCTCTTAGTTTTCTTTCTCTCATAAACGTTTGGCACTAATTATTCTTCTGCTAGTAAAGTTAAACACAAAACAAAACATCCTTAATGACTGCCGATGTAATTTTTTCTTCCTTATCTTAAAAGTCAAACACACACTTGATAAAATCACTCACAACAGCATTTTATTTATTTAATTTCACGTTCATCTTTTCTTACCTTCACTACCCATCAACATCATCTTTTTCTCACTACTTAAACCGCTCACCATAAAATCACTTACAATTACCATAAAATACTTACACCAATATAAAAGACCTATACCTATCATCATAAAGTCACTCTCAACCATCACAAAATTTCTGGTGGTCGAATTTGTGACCACCACCGTTTTCTACCTCTACCACCACCATTCTCCACGATCTGTCATCTCACCTTCACTACTAATATGATGGCATTTTTGGTGGTGGAGGTAGCGAATGGTTGTGGTCACAAAGCCGGCCGCCGCATATCCAAAGTATGGTGTTATAGATGTGGTGGATAGTGGTGGCAGAGGTGATGAGAAGACAATGGTGATGAATTTTGGTATTTTGTGATGTGTGTGAATGCTTTTATAGTGATAGGTATATATATTTTACGGGTTTAGATATTTTATTATAATTGAAAGTGATTTAATGGTAAATGGTTTAGGTATTTTATGGTGATGGAATTTGTGACAAAAAGATTATGATGAGTAATGATGATGGTGAGAAGAAGATGAAATGAATAAATAGTGTTTGGGATTGATTTTATCAAGAAGCATGTTTAACTGTTAGTAGATAATAGAGAGAAAATTACAGCGTTAATTTTTAGGGATGTATTATGTCTAACTTTTACTAACGGAGAAATGATTATTGCTATAAATTTCTGACATGGATGTTTAGTGTGAAAACTGACACAACAAAGATGTATTTTGCAATTTACTTTAATGTAATGAACTTATAATTTTGATGCATTTTACGCTTTATATATTGCTATTAAAAAGGCTATGAAATGTTACAGCTTTAGTTAATATTTATTTTATTTTCACCTTTTTTTTTTCTAAGTTATATGCTCATTTTTTTTATTTTTTTTTTATTAATTATTTTTTTTATTTTTTTTTAAAGGAGCTAATTGTATCATGTTTTATATCATTTGTTTTCATAACAGTGAGTTACTATAGCAGTAAACTTCCCTTACTAGAAATCACCATTCATCATATTCGGATTGTTTAGTCGGCTCCTCACTATTTTTTATAGGGTCGATTTGTTATATGTGTGGCTGTAGCATTTGTGGTCCTTGTGAAAGGTTTAATTATTCTTGGTTTGGTGCTGTTAGTTGTTTAAGTTGATATTACACTACTTCAATAATTGTTGATTTATCAATTTTAAATGCCAATTATGAATTCAAGTAACTACAAAAGATGACTCAGAAATCAGTTGATATATGGTATAGCAAAACGTGAACCAAAAATCAACTGATAATACACCAAAATACAACCGTGTAGGGATCGAATAAAATCGTGACAAGAGGGATTTGCCATTTATCTTAATTATTTTATCATCATCAAATGTCACATGAAATTTTGCTATCAATTTTTTTAATTATGATATTTTTCATTTTGTATGGGAAAAATACCTAAATTATTGAAGAACAAGAGGCGGAGACAGAAGGGAGGCAGGGTGGACACATGCCCTCTAGCGAAAAAAATTGTAGTGTAAAATTTTAAATATGTGACTATTTTTGCAATGTAACTCTATAATGAACCAGTTTGTAATGTAATTTTTAAATTATCAAAGTTTGCTCCATCGACAATAACTTTCTGGCTCCGCCCTTGTCAAGAACTAATGGTTTATCACACCACAAAAGATAGCAAAGAACAAATAGTTTTCACACCATCACAACCACATATCGAGCTTTAACACCAATCATGATGCCGAATAGATTATGAACGAGCTTTAACACCAATCACAAAGCCGAATAGATTATGAAAACTTAGTTTTTTTAAAACGGCTAGTTAGTAGTTAGTGGTTCGAGTCGTGCAGTGACATCCAAGCGGATAGTATATACACCTTCCTCGAATCTTCGGCTTTGGGTAGTAAACATCACACCTTTTTTTTTTTTTTTTTCGCATAAGAAGAAAACCCTATTTGTAAGCCTCAAACCGAGACTTTTAAGGGAAATAATCCTTCAAAGTTACCTTTGATGGCCACTTTATCTAGACCGTGGTTGGATTATGAAAATTTAGTAACACCGGTTTTATGAGTTGATAGGTGAAAGATAGCACCCACACAGTATGCTCTAATTTGCCACAAAAATTATCACTTGAAAACGAGAGATTGTTTTGAAAAACAACTTCATATAGCATGTTAAAGTAATGCTCCATATTGGACAAAAAATAATATTGTTTTCTTGCTAATTTTTGTTGTTTAAGAGAAGAATGACGTGTAGTGGACCATGAATAGACATGCGTGGGAGCATTAACCACGAATTTCTCCTTTTTCCCTCCATATTTTATAGTGAAAATAATAAATTACTCTAATGTGTCATCCAATAATTTTACTTTTATTGATTTGTAACATTAAATCGCGTGACATTTTTAAATTTTAATTGAGCAATTAGCAGACAAGGTAAAAAGCGGGTAATATACCTAGAAATAACTAGTTATAATACCTGTGCATGCACAGGGTTTTTAAAATTTCGTTTTGATTATGTATTATTATCGATTAAGAAATGAATCACTTAACATGTTTCAATTAGTTATACTTGGTGTACTAAAAATAAAAAATCATATGTATATATGTTATAATCTACCTATTATTTTAGGAGAATGCTTTTGGATTAAAAATTATATTTTATTATTTAAGCCAAATCACATAATTATACTTGACTTGCATGAGATGTTAGTGAAAACTAATATAATACTCATTTAATTTTAAACAAAGTTAATATTATAAAATATAAGGTGTATAAAGTGTAAGGGGTTATTTGTGTTTTTTCTAAAGTTATTAAAAAACATGGAAACTTGTAATTTTACACTTAGCTCCATATATTTTATTTAAAATTCAACCACTAAAGTTTTATTAATTACTTTCTCTTTTTTTAAGTTTTTGTTTTCATAAATTTGACACCTATATTTTTATGCATTTTTTTTCTAAACCAAATTTCTCCACCAAATTTATTAAGTTTGACCAAAATCAATTTAATTTTGACTTTCTATTGACCAATCATATTGCTCGATTTCGCCTACGTGGCAAAATCGAGCTCTCCTATTGGTCTAATTTTTTTTTCAATGAGAAGGGTTTTTCAAAAACTCTCCGAAATGATGTAATTCTTTTATTATATAAAAGATTATAGCAACGCTAAATATAAACAGAAAAACGTTTCCAAAGTCTTAATGAGCACTTAAAAGAATACTTCAATTTTTACATTTTTTTCTCCACACTTTTACAAAATGTGCAAATTTTTACTCCATATTAGTTTATTAACACTTAATAATGTGTAAAATAATTACATTTATAAGCGTGAAACAAAATTATAAAACAATAAAATTTTCAAACTTATAATTGTATCAAAAAAAAAAGTTTATATTTTTAAGTGTACGTGGAGATATTGGGTGTTACTTACACAATTAAAAGTTATAATTTTTTTTGATATAGTTATAAGCGTAAAAATCTATTGTTTTACAAATTTTACCCATTATCAAGTGTTAATGAACTAATAAAAATTTACGCAATATTAAGAAAAAGTAAAAATAAAAGTGTGCAGACTGAATTCCTCAATTCCCTTTTTAAGTGTAGTTTGAGATTATTTTAATGCTTAGAAAAAGGTTAATGGCGAGGGGTATAGAGGTAATTCATTTAGCATACACTTGATGTTGCAATTATAAAGAAAAGGGTATTTTAGTAAAATGAAGCAGCCGGCTTGTTTGAGAAATTATTTGATGTTTGCAGAGGCGGGAGAATATTCGCATATCCGCATATTATACCTTTCGTGATTCGTTCGAATATCCCGGACCCACCATGTCCTACGTGGCATTGCCATGCTGACGTGTGTTTTATATTAGCCATTAATATTGTCACACGTGTTAACAACGTTATTGGCTATCCAAAGTGTACATGTCCGAATCAGCTGCTTTTCGCCTTCTGTTTTGATTTTGTTTGGACTAGTTTATATTGTCACCGTTAAAGCACAAGGTATGGTAATGTGAAGAATAGACATTACTTGGAGGGTTTGCGTTTATCGAAGAATACGCCATAGCCGGAGGATGTGTCAAGTTTAGAGGATACGACCCATACGGAGGATATATTCCATTGGAGGATGTTCCACTCGTGAGAGTTGGGATAGAGGTGATCCACCACCTCTCATAAAAACTAGCCTAAAAGATAAATCCATCTATTTATTTATAGTTTTAATATTTTTAAGAAGTCATACTAACGTTTAAACACTAATTACTAAATAGCTCACATGTCTTAAACAAGATTTCAATCTACAATGGTTTGGTTGTGGACTTGTGGATCATTCTCTTACGTATGGCCAGGGCTGTAAACGAACCGGACGAACACGAACGGAGCCTTGTTCATGTTCGTTCGTTTAATTTTAACCGGACAAATAAACAGACACGAACGCTTAAACGGACGAATTTTCTTGTTCATGTTCGTTTATTAAGAAAATGAGTTGTTCATGTTCGTTTATGTTCGTTCATTAAGACATTAAACGAGCATTAAACGATAATAAACGATCGAACATAAATAAACATAGACAAACAAACATAAACTTAATTAAATTATGCACAATAAATTGTTTTATAAGTGTTGTGTTATATAAACAAACCAATTTTAAAATTATACAATTAAAAGATATGATATAGAAATTGAATATATAAATGTACATAAACGAACGTTAACGAACGCATTATCGGACGTTCACAAACATAAATGAACGGGCGTGACTTTTGTTCATGTTCGTTCATTTAACTAAACGAACGTAAAATATTGTTCATGTTCGCTCATTTAATAAATAAAGGAAAATAAACGAACTTTTTACTGA
The DNA here is from genome assembly GCA_014162995.1 of Artemisia annua. Lineage (NCBI taxonomy): Eukaryota > Viridiplantae > Streptophyta > Magnoliopsida > Asterales > Asteraceae > Artemisia > Artemisia annua. Next base: position 97,882 of record LBNU01032954.1, read on the forward strand.
ACGGTTCATGAAATGTTCACTGAACGTTCAGTTCGTTTACAGCCCTATGCATGAGGTAAAAGAATTGTTGAACTACTAGACTTCTGGTGTTCATCTTATTGTATATCTCAAATTAATAATAAAGTGATAACTAGGTATAGGTGTTAACACAATATGTCATAGTGGTAAGGCTTTTGATTCGTCAAAAGGTACATGTGAATGGTTCAAATTAAACTACGATAGGTGTGTACATCTGTGAGTGACCAGAGAAGGCTCGGAAACAGTCCCGAAATTAACTAGGTGAAATCGCATACATCTAACTTAAAAGTGCTCGCCTTTCGTGGTTAACCTGTATAAGGAAAACCTCATATGTTATAGGTAGGGTGTTATTCTACTTATTGAGAATAGAACAATTGTATAAATGCCTCGCAAAAAGACGTATGTTTATAATTGTCATTATTTCCATCACAAGTTATGTGTATAACTGAGTCAGCAAAATTACTGTATATGTATATCGATGTCGATGATGAATACTTAAAAAAGAAATCGTGTTGCTTTTAAATACTGTAGTATTCTTATAGCACAGTAGTCATATATTTGGGCCGTGTTCATTTGGAACACCCTAAAGTCTTTGACAGTCCATAGTAGGGCCCAATATATATAATCCTTTGTTCACACTTCACCGGTCGACATTATTGCAAGTTTTTCTTATTCGACTAAAACATTGTTAATAAAAACTGGCAATAAAAACTGGTTATAACCATCTCTGAGGTATCACTAAAACATTGTTAATAAAGGATATTAGATAAAAATCCGAAAACTAGTGATATCTTGTTAGCCATTGTGATACATACGTAGTACGTTTGGGTAAACTAGACAACTAGTGTTAAGGATCTTGTATAACCCGGTCCCTCACATGAACCTGTACAAGTTCTAGTATTTCGCTTGTGACGGTAAAAAAAAAAAAAAAAACAATTTAATGGTAAGTTCCCATGGCAATGCGTGGTCTGTTTCATGAAGAAAGGTTATAAGATGCGATTATCTGAAAGGTTGCTCACTGAATCGAGTGGATTAAATAAAACACTGGATATTCTAAGACCACATGAACAAATAGTACCATATATTCCTAAACGAAAGTTTACGTGCCATAGTAAATTTCGGTATTTTTTAAATTGTTTAGAAAAGCATCAAACTTGACACATTTTCCTTTTATACACTTAACTTTTAATTAAACTAGACGAGTACCCGTGCATAGCAACGGGATTTTATAGCGACACATAGTTTATTGATAAAAAAAAGTTTATAGGTTATAAACGAAAAACAATAAAAGTTTGAAGATTTGGAAATTTAACATAATGTTTTGAAACCTGGTTCAACCCGGGTGGTTCAACCGGTTGAACCGTTCCAAGCAAAAAAT
>LBNU01032954.1:103093-125640 GCA_014162995.1 Artemisia annua
GTTCAACCGGTTGATAACCGTTCCAAGCAAAAAATGGATCGATTTAAAACCGGGTCAACTTGGTAGGTTGGTCGAAAACGGTTTCAAATTAAAACTGGTTCAACCCGTCCGGGTTTGGAAGTGTTCCCGGTCAACCCGGTTTTGTTTATTTGCATTGTAATTTAATTGATAGATATGTTTTTAAATTGGCTGTACAATGTGAATAAATTATTGTATTTTAAGTAATGGGAATAATGTTTTGAAAACCCGCGGTCCGACCCGGGTTGGTCAACCGGTTGAACCGTTCGTTGAAAAAATAGGTCGACTTTTAAATCGGGTCAAACTTTCTAGGGTTGGGGTTCGAAAATGGGTCAAATTAAACCGCTGCAACCCGTCGGGTTTGAAGCGTCCCGGGTCAACCCGGTTTGTGTTTTAATTGGTTGTATTTAATTTGGTTGATACAATTGGAATAATCATTGTACTTTTTTTTTTTTTAAAGTAATGGGGTGTTTTATAATAATATTATTTACATTCATAATTTCTTAATAAATTTCAATCATTTCAACATTCAACAATATTGACTTTCACTTTTGCCACTTTGACTCTTTTCCTTTATATTTAGATAGTAAAATCAATTTTGGGTTATTACAATAGAAAATGGTGTCAATTTTTGGATGTGTTTTAAAAATCTACCCATATTTTGAAGACTCGTACCAAAGATACAAAACGGTTTTATATTGCTTGCCGATTGCGAGTTTATGTGCCATGGGAAAAAATTATAATTGCCTTTTAACTTTTAACCCGGTGAATAATATACGTTATCACAAAACATTACTACTGTATGATCCATATTTACCGGAATGCCGATTACACTTTTTAAAACCATGACACGGTCTTGGTTGAAACCTTTTTAGTGCCAGCTGTTTTTCCAATGTCATTGCATGAAAATTATGAAAACACATAAGGAAACATGAAAATCAACTGTATTCTAAGATTAATTGTTTGATAATTTTTTTTAATGTATGTAGAAGACAAACAATTGTTTTCTAGGATATATCAAAAACTAATATTGTCCATCCATAACTGAAATTATTTTATCCAAAACCGCCTCTAACTTGTGGCTCACTTCCAGCCCTCATCACCTATTTCTTCACAAATAACAAATTCTAACCATTAGAGCTCACACCACACAACACCATGAATGACAAAGTAGACAAGCTAGTGATTTTCCTAGCAAAGAGGGACGGTATTGACAAGCTTGTCAAAACGTTCCAATATGTCTCAAAGCTTCTTGTTTGGCACCTCGAAACGAAAAATCCAAAATCAGCCCATCGAGCCAAGCAGTGCGAGGTCGCATCAGGGTTGAGCCGAAAAGCCTTCAGGATGGGAAGGTTTCTCACGGGCTTCAATGCCCTAAGGAGAAGCCCAGGCCCAACCCCGACTTTTAGGTTCCTCTCGGTCTTTGCTAACGCAGGGGAAATGGTCTATTTGTTTTTTGACCATTTCCTCTGGTTATCAAGAACGGGAGTTATAGATGCAAATTTGGCTAGGAGAATGAGCTTTATTTCCGCGTTTGGGGAATCTGTTGGGTATGTGTTCTTTTGTGTTATGGAATTTATTATGATCAAAGAAGGGATTGAAAAAGAAAAAAGGATTAAAAAGAGCTTGTTATCAGATGAAAAAGTTGATGAAAATGAAATCAAGAAGATTAAAGTTGATAGAGTGATGAGATTAATGGCTGTGTCTGCTAATTTGGCAGATTTAATAATAGCACTAGCTGATATTAAGCCCAATCCATTTTGTAATCATGCTATAACACTTGGTATAAGTGGGCTGGTTTCTGCATGGGCTGGTTGGTATAGAAATTGGCCATCTTGAATCAGGGGGAAAGTTCACTTATAATTTGTTCATGTATCATACTGTTTTAAATTTTGCTTCCTTTCATTTTATCCTTTTGTATCTATCAGACACAATAGATAAAAGTATAACTTCACTGAACATACATATATCCATAGACTGTAGTATATTTCTTTGGCATTACACATACTTGTTAGTTAATATAAACGTACACTAAGAGTGTAGAACCATATATGCCAATCCGTATTTTTGTTTAACTACATACAACTAAAAATACGAGTAAGTATCGTTCTTATATATTCAGGGTTTATTCATTACTAACATTTAGTTGTTATCATATATCACTTATTTGTAGTTATTACATACATCAAGTTGTAATCAAATTTAGCGAGTATGTTTATAAACGATTGAAGAAATATCATGAAAGTCGTAACTCGCAAATTGTAACGATGATATGGTTGTGGATCATATTGGGCATGTTTGGCAGCAAGCATTTGTGAGCGTTTTGAATCAACTAGCGACTAGCAGTTTAAATACAAAGCTTGTTTGCTAAAAAAGCAACTGGCATTTGAATTTTGTGTAACAATTTTCATTCAAAACGCTTCATCTGTGCAACTTTCGAAAGCGTTGAAGGATGCAAAAATAGAACAATTTGGATGAACACTTGTGCATTTATAAACGTTTATTTGGTTTTTAAACTTTTGAAAGGTTAAACATTAGTCTCTAAAATAAGGGGGTTGTAAGTAATTTTCATACGGAACATAAAACCTTAACCGTAAAACCACCAACATATATCGAATCAATTAATCACACAACACCACGTGTAACAAGCGGTTAATTTTCAAAAAACATTCTTAAATTAAAACCCATAAAACCGGTTATAACATGTTTACAAACATTCACAAGACTTCATTTCACACTTGCATTCCCTAAAAAACAATCTTATTTCTTCCACAATTCAAATATCAAAATGCCACCTTTGAGTACCAGATTGGAACACTCCATCACTTCCGCCGCCCTACGATCATATCTCGCTGAGTTCCTCTCTACATTCTTCTTTGTGTTCGCGGCCACTGGCTCCGCCATGTCAGCAAGTACATATTTCACTCCCTATAACAAAATTTTGTACTATTTTTTAAACAGATAACACAATGTTTTTTTATATTTTGTTCTTTAGGAAAAATAACGCCAGAAGCGACAATGGTTGATCCATCTTGTCTTATAGCAACCGCGATTGCAACTACTTTTTCATTGACAGTTGCGGTTTATGTAGCCGTTAATGTTTCTGGTGGACATGTGAATCCGGCTGTTACATTTGGGATGGCGGTTGGTGGACATATTAGTATTCCTATGGCGATTTTTTACTCCATGTCTCAAATGGTTGGGTCGGTCTTTGCGTGTGCATTCTTGAAATTCATGACCGTATCCTCGGTACATAAACTAATATTCTTACGCAATTTGAATATACTCCGTAATATTTGTTCTTTGTTAACGTCGGAATCAGTTTATTTGATCATGCAACATTTACATACCGTCATAGTAAAAACATGTAGCATAAATTTTTATCTTCACACGTACATACGTTGACAGTAGTTTTCACGATTTTACGTTTTATTCTTGGTTAATACTTCTATTAATCCTTCATTATTCAGTTAAAAGTTATTGTTATAACTTTCATGATTTCAAAATTTTACAAAGTTAAGTAGTCAGATTATCATTTGTTTTGGTGGTTCGTTTATATTCATTTGACTCACCTACTTGACATAGTTACTTTTGCATAATACTTTTTCTATCATAAGATTATAAGTCATGGTTTATTAGGATTCACCATATATTACGATAAAAACATAGATTACAGTTTATAACCTGTATTTCTTATTTATTTTGTAGAGTGTTCCGGTTCATGGGATTCCACAAGAAATGACAGGATTTGGGGCAGCAATCATTGAAGGTGCGATGACATTTGCATTGGTGTACACTGTTTACGCCGTTGGAGACCCAAGGCGGGGTGCATTTGGGACGCTTGGGCCATTAATGATCGGGTTGATAGCAGGAGCCAATGTGTTGGCTTCAGGCCCGTTTACTGGTGGATCAATGAACCCGGCTTACTCGTTTGGGTGTGCTATGGTTGGTGGAAGTTTCAAGAATCAAGCGGTTTATTGGATTGGGCCGTTGATTGGAGCAGGCGTTGCGGGTGTTGTGTATGATAATGTGGTGTTTCCTTCACAGTCACCCGAGGATTCTGTTCGAGGGGTTACTGATGGGATTGGTGTTTGAGTTGTTATTTGTTAGTTATTATCATCTTAAACGTTTAGGACTAATGTTGTCTGTTTATTTTAATTTGTTGTGGAATTATGTAAATCCTTTATGTATGATGGTTTTATTTATGAAACTGAAAAAAATTCTTATGCGAGGGTTTTGATGGTGTTTAACATTATTTGCATTACAACTGCTCCAAGATACTAAATGTGAAAGTTAGTATAACCATAGGGATGATTCGTGCAATTTAGATAAAATAAAGGCTAGGTTAATTATCTCTCTACCTATATAAGCAAAAGGCCATCTCAGAAATTCCAAGAGAGAATTAGCAGACATATTGCAAGGTAATTCCATAACTGATATTTTCTATAGTTAAGTGATTTTTGATTTTATTAACAATAATTTGTATTGTATTGTATTCGTTTTTAATTATTTATTAGTATAAGGTTATTGTAGTTTGATGAAATCCCCGTTTAGAGTGAGGCAAACAAATGTATGGTATTTATCTTATCCCCGTTTTTAATTTGTATTTAATATAATACAGTTTTGTATTATATTAAATGTATTATATTAAAAACTGTCTTATATTAAATGTTTGTAATAGAAGGTTATTGTAGATTAGAGCTGATTTGACGCTATGTGATTTCGAGTTGGGTTGAATTGCGTTTGGTCGGCAACCAAAGTCTTTTCTTTTTTCGGCCGATAAAAGAGTCAATGAATTATCTTTAGATTTTTGTTATAAGGGTCTCTTTGTCACGCTTTGGCGATTTAAACTAATCTTGCAATTTATGTTGTGTTCATCATTTTTTTCTGTTCATGTTAGAGATCTATTGACGCATTTGTCGGTTTCTATCCCTATTGTGTTCAAGTGAAAGATGCGTGGCTACTCGCTTTGCTGAATCTATATAGAAAAAAGGCAACGAGTTCAAGAGAATAATCAATTTATTGATCCCATATCTTTGTTGTTCAAAAGTATATTACAATTAGATATGTACCTTAAAAACAGAAAACATTTGGTTTGTTAATAATCTTCAATGATATATATTGGAAACCCTTTCTACAATGAAATCCAACATGTGCATGACTCACTGATGCAAAATTCCCCCACACATTATTAAGGTTGATATTTTTGTCATAATTGTTTTTCAAATGGTTTCTTAGGTTACAAACTATGTCTTTTAATGCAGTATTTGAGTATCATCTCTTCAAGAATAATATGATCTCTTCAAGAATAATATGAGTTAGCTTTTATCCATTTTGCCTCTTTTGTTCATATGGTGTTACAATAACTATTGTATTCCGAAGATTTATTCTCTACTTAGTGATTATCGTGATTAATAAAGGTGTTATGCTATGCTATAAGTTTTTATATGGATGTTGTATGGTTTCTTGAAGCGTTTCTATCTTCTCCTTATATTTGCGTTTAACATGTCAATTCTAGGATATTGTTTCATTAAAGGGTTTCAAGGCTTCTGATCTAAACAAGATTTGTCGTTTTGGAGATGTCTGGTAGCAGGATCCACACCCCACAATTAGAAGATATTCCAGAGTTGATCCACCGTATACAATCATTTTTGCCTGCCAAAAAAGCCGCACGCACATGCATCTTGTCTAAGTCATGGCTACATGCTTGGTCTACCATCCCTACCCTCAGATTTCCACCTGTTGTAACTGAAGAACAAGAAAGAAAGTACAAGAAGCTGATTGACCGTACTCTACAAAGGTATCATCGAGACAACATATCAATCGAAAGTTTAGATCTTCAGTTTCGCATTCAGAACCAAGAGTCGGCTTTTGTGGCTGAAAAATGGATTCAACCCATAGTTTCCAAAAGTTGTCTCAAAGAGTTTTCCCTTCAATTATGGGGCTTGAATGATTCGTTTACATTGCCAAATGAGTTATTCTCTAGTGAAAACCTCAATACAATAAAAGTAAAAGCACAGAAGGGGACCTATCTGGGTAGCTATCCTTTTATCAAGTGTGTCACTCTACGTGTATTGGACTTGGAATATGTGAATATAACTGAAGAGGTACTTCATAACTTATTGTCTACTTGTACCTTGCTTGAGAAGATTAAACTTTGGTCTTGCGGTGGCTTGAAGAATGTTATAGTCAAAAACCTTCGTCATCTTCGTGAATTGGTAATAACTTCGGTTCTTTTGGAGATCAATGATGTACCAAGCCTCCGCTTGCTTGATTACCACGCACCTTATCGGGGTCGGAAGAACCCTGTAAAAATAGATTCATTAGGAAGTGTGACAGAATTATCTATAACTGGTGTGATTGTGGACGATGCAGAGAAGGGGACCTATCTGGGTAGCTATCATTTTATCAAGTGTGTCATTCTACGTGTATTGGACTTGGAATATGTGAATATAACTGAAGAGGTACTTCATAACTTATTGTCTAATTGTACGTTGCTTGAGAAGATTAAACTTTGGCATTGTGAAGGCTTGAAGAATGTTATAGTCAAAAACCTTCGTCATCTTCGCGAATTGGAAATAACCTCGGTTCTTTTGGAGATCAACGGTGTACCAAGCCTCCGCTTGCTTGATTACCATGCACCTTATCGGGGTCGGAAGAACCCTGTTCCATTTAAAATGGATTCATTGGGAAGTGTGGCAGAATTATCTATAGATGGTGTGATTGTGGACGATGCATTTTTGGACATAATTAAATCGAAATTTCCTTTGCTGGAGTGTTTGATACTTAGAATTGAAAATTGCGGGCTTGAAAGCTTGGTTATCACAAGTGTTTCGCTGAAGTACTTGACCCTATACTTGAAACTCGACAGGCAAGTCAATGTAGAAGTGTATGCTCCAAAATTACTTTATTTCTGCTACAATGGTGGAGTACATGGTCTCCTATTTCCAACCATAGCTCCCGATCGAGTATATTAGTCTTAGATACCACTTGAGTAAACCTTTGGATCAACTCTTCTTTCTGAAACTCATGAACATACTCAATCAATCAAGCGAATTTAATATTGATATATATGAACAGAGTCCGGTACCGCCATTGAACATTGATGTTGATGATCTCAGAAGAAGGTGTTCGTTTCCGGCTACAAACATGCACAGACTACAGCTTAATATATCCTCGCGTGAACACATGTGGATGAACAGATTTTTTGATGCATTTTTCTCGATTTTTCATCCCCGTTACATAATATCTACTAAGCTAGTGGTTAGGGAGATCATGATGATGGAAAGGCAGCCGACTGATCTAAAAGACGTTGAGTTACAAAATCCTTATAACAGAAAGTGGGAAACTCTAACAAGTTCTTTGACAATTCTTGACGCATTAACTGATTCGGATCGGGTTGAGTGCAAACTAAATTGGGTATCTCAGTAAAACCTTCTGTTCGATTTTATAATTTATAATTTCAGTTTTGCAACATTTTGTTCGAGTTAATTATTTGTTCCTCATATTTGTTGAGATTCTAATAATTATTATAACTGGATTCCTGGAAAATGGTATTTATGATTCAGCTACAAGGGTTTATTTTTAGACGTAAGCCGGTCTCCAGTAGTGCAATACAAAAGCCAGCCCACATTGTTTAGAACCAATTAATTGTGCATCATATCAGTGCTATACATATGCAGAAAAGTAAAAACTATTGTAGTAGTATTAAAAACAAAACAAAATTAAACATGTTATAGTAGTTAGTAGTTTCCTTTATCGATCATGGCCAGTAAATATATATAGTCAATTGCAGAATCAAGTTACGAACAAACTTCCAAGGTGATGAGGCTGCATCTTGTTATCTCTTGATGAAAAGCTAATAACACAAATGGCTAATTTGTATATCAATGGTAGGAACGTAAAAGGGTCTAGCAAAAACTGTTACACACATGAACCCTATACGTTTATGAGGTACCTCAAATCCTAAGAGCAACCCATTGCGCATATATAATGTGTGCTTCGTTACTTATATTCTTGTGAAATTTTTGACTTATGAGTTACTAGACACTCAAATTGGAGTTAGCATTTCAATATTCAAGGAGGATCACTAAAAGGAAAAAAAGTTTGTACCCACCATCATCATCACTAATTGTTTCTTTCATGCCCACATACATCAAATGTCCATTTGTTAAATTGCAAAAACCACCCAATCTAATAGTTGACTAACGACTCGATATTTTCCATTGATTGCGACAACAAATTTTAATCTTCTATACCAATCCCCACCACTAATGAAAAAAGAAAACAAAAAAGAAGAAAAGCACAAACTCGTACTAACCCCCAAAATGAAAAAATAAATAAACTCCAAAGAGACCAAATTCTATTAACATTCATTAGTTGCCTTTTGCTGTGGTGGTAATGGTTTAGAATCACCATTAACTACAACTCTATCCTCGGGCGACTTTCGTTTAGGCTTTGCTTCTTGCAACATTGACACCACGTCTCTCATTGAAGGCCGATCAGCCGGGTTTCTACTTGTACATAACAAGGCAACCCTTAATAATAGCATCATTTCTTCCCTCACTGAGCTGCACGAAGCCCCCGCATTTTTGTCCAACACGTCTTTTATCCCTTCTTTGCTTTTCATTTTCGACCTCACCCAATCCACGATACTATTTCCATCCCCGAATTCAGAGCTCACCGACGTCTTCCCACTAATGATTTCCATTAGCACGACCCCAAAACTGTATATATCACTCTTTTCATCTACTTGCAAAGTGTACGCGTATTCTACATATAATTACATAAATTAGCATCTCATAGGTTCAAAACAATTAAAGGCAATATACATATGTAACATTCTTGTAAAAGAAACTACAGATTAAACATATGCCATTTAAACTCATGTTAAAAAATATCTACAGTGAGGTAAAAAAGACACAAAAACATAGGTACATACAACATACGATTTAAGAAAGATCAATAATTGTGTTGGCAGCCCAATATGTTTGACATTAATGCGTTATCCACCGTTGGATCATGAACAAATCTAGTAGGGGTCCAATGATAACGAAAAAAGTACATATTTAAAAGCAAAAGGTTCTTCACGCGTATTTTAGTGCGCTTAATAAACTTCAAACTGTTACACTCACTGGCGCCAAAACTTAGAATATTATAAAAATATTTCTTTATTTTTCAACTCTTTGCTACTAAAAATATAAAAAAAATCAGTGTGTCACCCTACACGACGAATTAAAATCAACATGATGTTACAATATTCCCAGCGTGCATTATCACTTATTAAAAACTCATATTAAAACAAAAAAATGGTTTCATTTCAAACTGCTATAAGACATGTAATCTTTGAACTAACTTTATATGATTCAAGTCAATAATGCAACAAATTAGCCTTTTATTTGTTAATGTAGAATTAGCATTGCAGCATTTGTTGGTTAGTAAAGCAAGAATAATGGACTAACTAAAAAATATATATACCTGGTGCGATGTAGCCATAGGACCCTGCAATTACTGACATTGATTCGTCGCATTGGATTAGCTTCGCTACCCCAAAGTCAGCCACACGGGCTTCCATCTCGCCGTCCAGCAAAATGTTGCTAGGCTTCAAATCACGATGTACAATAACTGGATCACAATCATGATGTAGGTAGCAAATTCCTTGCGCCACGCCTAAGACTATCTTGTAACGAGTGACCCAATCCGCCATCAAATTGTCACATTTGTTTTTCCCGTGCAACAAATCATCTAAGCTTCCGTTAGGCATATACTCGTAAAGCAACATTGTACATTCCCTATTGCTACAACACCCCAACAATCTCACTATGTTCCGATGTCTCACGTTTCCCAACACGTCTACCTCAGCTAACACTCCTCGTCTCCGTCTTACCGTCTCCTTGTGTTTCCCCCACAGCTTCTTAACTGCTATGACCTCGCCACTTGGCATTTCTGCTTTGTACACGGTCCCAGCAGACCCCATCCCAAGGATCTTATTCGACATTGACAAACACTCAACCACATCATCAGCCGTGAAATTTAACCGCTGAAAAGCAGTTAATTTCCACGGACCTATTTCTTTTTCCTCTAGAACAATCCTATGTCGGAAAGTAGCACGGAAGCATTTGCTTCCGGCTATAACAATGAAAAGCCCTAGACCGATAACCGCTGCTAAAATCCACACGATGGGTCCTGCAGTTTTCTTCGTTTGTTGTGGCATTGCATCTGCTCGAGGTTCGGTACCACATTGCTTGCGGAGTACTCCACCACATAGTCCTTCATTTCCCACAAACGATGAAGGATGTAGGCTAGAAAACGCAGGGCCAGAAGATGGTACTGGCCCAGTAAGCTGATTGTACGAAACATTAAAAGTTTCTAAAGTGCTACAATTACCAAAAGTATCAGGAATCGTACCGTTAAGAAAGTTATGCGAAATATCAACTTCAGTTATCGAAGGTAAAGTCGAAATCTCCCAAGGAATAATTCCTGTTAACGAATTATGCCTTAAATTCAACGAAAGTAGCTTCATACAATGACCAATGTCCCACGGTATACTACCAAACAACTCGTTCCCTTCGAGTTCGATCTTGTAAAAGTTTTCACACCCTTTAAACCTCGGTATAGTACCTTTAAGCCTATTCAAACTCGCGGAAAAAATCTGTAAACTCGGTGCACTCCATATACTTTCGGGTAAAACACCTTCTAATGAATTGCCTGATACGTTTAAATACTCGAGGTTAACCGCATTGACTATATCAGCAGGAATCGAACCCGTGAGACTGTTATCACTCATTTCCATGAATGTAACATTAGGCAAACTTCCAAAACCGATAGGAATTGAACCGTTGAGTCTGTTATTTTGTATACGAAACCTTATCAACGATGAACAATTAGCTAACGAAGACGGAATAGCCCCCGAAAACTCATTTGAAAACAGAATGAGTTTTATCAAATTGTTGCCTAGACACAAATTTGGTGGGATTGGACCAGTGAACGAGTTCGAAGACACATCAAGTCTTTGTAGCTTCGAGTTTAACCCGAGCTTTTGTGGTAACATTCCCGTGAGTGAATTGTTCCATAGGAACAAAAACTCGAGCCCCGGTAACTCACCAATACCTTGAGGAACATTTCCTGTTAGCTTATTGTTCATCAAACTCAGCTCCATTAAATTCTTTAACAACGAAACTTCTTCAGGTATGCTACCTGAGTATTCATTATTCGACAAATCGAGAATCCTTAAATTTCTCAAATTTCCTATGCTTTTCGGAATTTCACCGTGCATATTATTCTTGAAAATCAACAATGTCTCGAGCTTCGTCAAGTTTGTTAAAGCCGATGGAAAAACACCAGAAAGATTAGCTGATGAAATATCAATGAAGGACAAATTCGCCAACAAGCCGAATTCTGTAGGAATTTGGCCCGTGAACGAATTATATCCGATTTCTAACCGCTCTAGCGACTTTACAAAACCTAGCTCAGATGGTATTTCACCACTAAGACTATTACCAGCTAAGTATAAAAACTTTAGACTAATAAAGCCGCCATAGCTTTTAGGAATCGCACCATCGAAATAGCTTCCTCCTAAGTTAAGATGTTCAAGAATTGGTAACTGAACAACTTCCTCAGGTAATGGGCCAATAAAATTGTTACTAAACGCGTTAAAGAACGTAAGAAAACTTAGCATGGAAATTCCACTAGGAAAAGTTGAGTTAAAATAGTTATGATTAATATCGAGAGTACGTAAAGAAGTTAAGTTAAAGATTGAGGCTGGTAGCGTCGCTCTATCTCCTCGTTTTCTTACTCTATCTCCCTCTCATTTCAGTCCACAACCAACCCTCCCTTTACAACTTATCTCACTTCTTTTCCTTAAAATCATCTCTAGTAGACCCTTTGAACAAATTTCAAGACTGGGATCCAACTCCTTCATTAACAAAGCCGGGTTCGAGCCCGTGTGGTGCAAATGGTTCCCGTTATCAAATGCGACCCGAAAACAATCCAAATAACACCATTAGATCATATCAACACCGTNTTTAAATGATGCAAATGTGTTAAGTACTTGATGGTATCGGGTATGGTACCGGATAGGTTACGGTTTGATATGTCTAATGTGTTGATTTGGAATGTTTTCGGGTCGCATTTGATACCGGACCATTTGCACCACACGGGCTCGAACCCTGGCTTTGTTAATGAAGGAGTTGGATCCCAGTCTTGAAATTTGTTCAAAGGGTCTACTAGAGATGATTTTAAGGAAAGAAGTGAGATAAGTTGTAAAGGGAGGTTGGTTGTGGATGAAATGAGAGGGAGATAGAGTAAGAAAACTAGTAGATAGAGCGACGAAAGAGGGCGGTTCATGATGGTTTATGGTGGTGATATGTGGTTAAGGGTTGGAAGAATAGAAGGTTGATTTTAAGGATGTGAAGATATGAAGGTGTTTGAGTGTTGCTTTTTAGGAGTGGTTGATGGATATTGAGGATGTTTTATGTTGTTCATCATGATGATGATTGTTTTCTTTTTTTGGTTGAGTGGAAATGTTTGGTGTTTGAAGATTAATTAAGAGGATATTCTACTAGTACAACTACTTGTAAGTTCTATATTTGCTTAACTTGAAAACAACTACTCCCTAGCTTTATCTTTTCTTTTTCTTTAATACCTCATTTATCCAAATAAAATTACTGTACTTCTTTTACTTTATTGCATGTATTTCTTAACTCAAACTATACTTGCTTAAATTTTTTCTTCTTTAAATAAAGATGATACATTTTTTTTTTTGAATAACAAATTAATCTACGTATAGGTCATTCAAATAGTACTAAAATTGTTACACTAAATTTGGAGGCCATATAATATTTTTGCTTTCTAAAATGGTGGAGTATAGTCCTATAACAATATAAACTAGTTATAATACCTGTGCACGCACAGGGTTTTTAAAATTTCGTTCTGATTATGTATTATTATTGATTAAGAAATGATCACTTAACATGTTTCAATTGATTTTACTTGGTGGACTAAAATTAAAATACAAAATCATATTTATATATGTTATAATCTACCTATTATTTTAGGAGAATGCTTTTGGATTAAAAATTATATTTTATTAAAAATCACATGATAATACTTGACTTGCATGATATGTTAGTGATATATGCTTTTAGTTTTGCAAACCCATGTGACCAATTTACGATGTGTTGTGGTATGTCTTTTACTTATAGTTTCGTTAAAATATATAACATATTTAGATAGCTTTGAAGATTGATTCATTCCCTTGATTATGAATAACCATCATACCATGTTTACTAACTTTTTTATTTGGAAAATTGTATTTTCATAAGTTTGCGCTATTTACTTCTCATGTTTGATCATAAAATTACCAAATTAGCATAGATGTTTACACTATAGCTTCTTTATTACATCAAGAGAAAAAAAATGTAATGGGTATAACTCAAATTTAATCTTACGTTTATGTATAATGTATAAAAATAATTTTTCTCTGAGACCGAACTATATAAGAAAATTATAATTACTTGTATAAGTAAGTTATAAATGCATGAAAAAAAAATTAACAAAGAGTGCATTCGTAAGTCTTTTCGGATTGTTCGAATCCTTACCGACCTTTCCCTTTAGTGCAATTTTCTTTACAATTGGCATAAATCATCAAGGTATAAAAGATATCCATATTTTAGACCGTTGGTTGATACCCATAGTGTTCCATGACAATCATGTGTTGATACTTAATCCTCCTCTAAAAAACGCACACAACAAATTGCATTACACTTTAGCATGTGTGATAAGATCATAAAACTGCAAAAACCACTTACATGTTGCATTATAGTGAGGATAACACTAAAGTTAGTTATAACATCAAATAAGAAAAATTCAGAATAAAACTACAGGGGTGTTCGGTTATGCTTATTAAAGGTGCTTATTGGCTGATTCAATTATTTCTATCATAGCTTAGTGTGTTTATAGTAAAAACACAAATATTAAGTGTATTAGTTTTCAATAAAACATTAAAAAAAAGTTACTAAAAAAGTTGGTGTGTATGACAAAAAAAAAGTTAAACTATAAAAAATGTTACTAAAAACTATCAGGTAGATAAGGCATAAGCCAAAGTTCCGTTGAGGTCTCTTTCGGATTCTATCCAGAAGCAAAAAGAGGTTAACACATAAATCATAAGTATAGAAGAATGGTTGTATCTTACATCCGTGATTACCAACTCAATAACATTATCGCAATATAGTAACGTAATAACTTGATTAAAAACTATGTATTCTTGCTTAATAATTCTCATGTACATAGTTTAATTCCTTTACAACGGCCAACTATTACGCATATATTTATTTTCATGAGTCGTTGTTATAAGTAGAATCGCGTATATTTATTTTCATACCACAGTAACTCGTGCTTACCATTTGATATTTATATTCCCGTTACTAATAATTTTGCCGTATTTAATATTCAAACCCGTGTAAGCATGAATTAAACTTTTAAATAGAATAACATGAGTCCTTATTTAAAAAAATAAAAAAATTCTAGTGTATGGAAGTCTAAAACTAACAATATTAAAACTAATTCGCATATTTACAAAATTTTTGTAATTATAATGGATGAAAGTATAAAAATTAATATTAATACTCATGTAATTTTTAACAAAGTTAATATTATAAAGTATAATTGGTACAAAGTGTAAGGGGTTCTTTGTGTTTTTTCTAAAGTTATTAGAAAACATGAAAACTTGTAATTTTACACTTAGCTCTACATAATTTATTTAAAGTTCAACCACTAAAGTTTTATTAATTACTTCCTCTTTTTTTAAGTTTTTGTTTTCATAAATTTGACACCTATATTTTTATGCATTTTTTTTCTTAATCAAATTCTCCACTAAATTTATTAAAATTTGACCAAAATCAATTCAATTTTGACTTTCTATTGGCCAATCATATTGCTTGATTTCGCCTACGTGGCAAAATCAAGGTCTTCTATTGGTCCAATTTTTTTTTCACTAAGATTGTTTTGTTAAAAACACTCCGAAATGATGTAATTCTTTTATTATATAAAAGATACTTTTGTAACTAATACACTCATTATCTCAAAATAAAGATTTTGTAGTTCGGTATCAATATATGTACTTGATAAGTTTACCAAATCTAGCTAAGATATTCATCTATTCAAATATGACAAGAATAGTGGTGGGTATGTGAGTGATAAAACTTTTATCTTGGGATTTCATATTCAAAACTTTACTTTTGATGATTATTCCTGGGCATTCTTTTTTTTCTTTTTTTATGCTTTATCTTTGGCTGCATTTGCTGCTGTCCCTCCCAGGATCCAAGAAAGTCTCCATTTTCTAATCTTTAAGTAACCAAATATCATTTTTATATATTAATTAACAATATATCTGATACGACAAAGTAAATTCCATTTGTTTAGAATCCTTGAATATGACCCTTCTTGTTTTTTTGTTTTTAGATGTTGCTCTTTGAAGAAGTTCATTGATTTCTTATAATGTAGGAATGTATTAGGACATTATGTTGTCAAGAAAATAAAAAAAGTTACCCCATTTGTTAGTGGATATATATAAAAGAACGTAACTACTAGGTGGTTTGAGACCTTAATTGTATGTAATTTAGTTACCTTTAGAATCATGAAAACTTAAGCTTTAGTTAATGTATATTTAACAAATAGTGTTATATAACAATCTGAACAGATCTTTGATTTTGTTGAACATATATTCATAGAAATATGACAAAGTTCTTATCTTCTGCCAAAAAAATAATCTCAAATTTGACTTTAGCTACAAAAAAAGCTATAGAGATCATGGTTCTTACTTATGTCTCATCATTGCTCATTATCCCTACTTTTTCATAGTGTATATTGCGTGCTATTTAAACGTAACAAAACACCATCATTCAGCTATTTCACTAGATTTTTAATCATAGAATCCATGCGTTTGGTGGCAACATGATTCATGGTATCAACTTACAAATTAGGCCAAGTCACACGCCTAATAATTTAACTTTGGTTCAAATTTCTTCGTGCTGTGTAAGGATATAAATTGAAGAGTTTATAATTGTTCAACTTATTTTCGGTACAAATCGAGTTAAAACATGTTGGTTATTTATTCACGTATGTCAAATAAACTTAAATTTGGACACATTTAAGATTAAAAGTCAGAGTACTTGGGAACTCAAAAAGATCTTAAATACAATTCTACTACCTAATTACTACGTAGTAACAGTTAATGCATGCATGGATGGATCAATGGTTAAGAAAATCAAATCAAGAACATTGATAAAAGAATGAAAAAAAGAGACAAATTCCAATGGACAATATATACAATCACGTCTCACTTTTTAACTGGTCCATTATGCTGGTGCTAGCTTTAATAAATTTTGTAACAAAGTTTTACTACCCTCTTCACCTTTTGTCCCAATTCTGCCATACCAAACAGTTTTTATTCCAGGTTTTTGGGACCATTTGTGTGTCTAAAAATAAGACAACTCATCACTCTACCGAATTCATGGTTTTTACTCTCGATACACCAAATTATTCATCAAAATAAGTAATATTTGACTTTCTGGGTTTATTTTTTTGTAACTTCTAGATTGTAAGCTGTAATACCAATCTTTTACTGTAACACTTTTAAATGGTAAACTTAATATAAACCAAATACAATTATAATGTTAGGAAGAGTAAAAATTAAAGAACGTGAATATTCATAATTAATTACGCCATACAATTATAGTGAATGGGCCACTAGGAAAATGGAGGATCTTGATCGCCATGTGAAAAGAAATTGTAATCTTTTGATGATGTATGACACTTGCTACTTCAAATGTTAACATCAACGACTAATATAATTCAAAAAAGAAAACAACAACAACCCTTTGTTCAAAAAAAAAAAAAAAAAATCCTGTAATTTATATCATAAAATAATTAAAAATTGGTTGCTTTTATTGTCAGGTACCAAATAAAACAATCGAATAGGGTTTTTTTGATCCATGTCCATTTAGTTTCTTTGCTCATAATGTCATGAATCTATAATAAATTGATCTTAGTTAATTAGTCATAACGTGATGTCTATAATCATTCGATCTTTGGTGGTCACTATTATAATTTTGTCCCTTAGACTAATAACTTCGATATGTGAATCTAAGCGCGCATTTCTCTATTTTTGAAAAGAATGTTTGATTAACTAAACCAGTTTCGATATATAACTCAACTCGTTGGGTGCAAACATTTTGCCAAATATAATACACTCATCATAATCACATTCTTTTCCTCTTTGTAACCCTATCATATAATGTGTGTTTTCATGCTATAACAAAGATAGCTAACTTAATGACAAATTACATTTATATTAAGGTGTCATGTTCATTGAAAAAAGGAGAGTAGGGCATTGGAAAATGATAGAACAATAGTTGTACAGTTCCAAAAATAAAGAATAGAAGAAAGGGGAATGTGTGATGAGACTCTTTAACAGCATGATGGATGTATTAAAAGCAAAGCCTGTGATGTGGGCCGTATGGCATACTATACGGATGGCAATGCACCACCAGAACCACAATAAATAAAGTCGACCAATTAAACCCAACCCAATCCAGTGCTCGATCATGCCCCATATGCACACCACTCCACCTCCTCCCTATTTCCTTGACTTTTAGATTTTTTCAAGTCTCATAAAATCTATAGAAAATAAAATCAATCTATATAATGCGAGTACCCGAGATAATTTTGATAAATTATGGTTTTTAGGATTGTTATATCAATCTAGATATTGAGTCAAGTTTACATGTGACATTACCATTGTCAGAGCATCAGGTGTTCAAGACCCATAGAGCTCGCGTTATAGCAAAAAGTGTTGTCACCTTAACATTTTTTCATGGTAACTCACAACCTAAAATTCAGCACAAAAATACCCTCCTTCCATGTGATAGGACACCTCATGGCTCAAACTTAACCCA
Organism: Artemisia annua; assembly: GCA_014162995.1. Lineage (NCBI taxonomy): Eukaryota > Viridiplantae > Streptophyta > Magnoliopsida > Asterales > Asteraceae > Artemisia > Artemisia annua. Next base: position 121,066 of record LBNU01032954.1, read on the forward strand.
GATAAACACAAATACAAAACAAACAAAAAGATAAAGAAATAATGGATAACTTGGCTGTTAGTTTTAGTGCAAAACCTTATGGCTTGATGTGAGGTGTGAAGCTAGTGTTATAGGGCTGAGTTATAACTTATAAGGCACCAGCCAACCCTATAACTCATCATACCGTGATCTCTCATAACCGGACTTGAAAAAGTGTACAAATTATTTCAACATCTTCCCTTTTATAAATTTAACAATACTTTATTATAGCAAATCAGCATATGCCGAAAGCTTACCAACTTTTGTTGTTTATTTATAAATGGACTAGTGATGAAGACAAAACTGTGATTCAAATCCTTGAATAATTTAATTCTATAATTCAGACATATATATGCCTTTAATCTTTCTTTATATATTTTACATAAATAGTCATAAACAATTATTGTCACAATTAATTATTTGCTTTTACTGTTCTGAAAAGAATAATAGAATGTTTGTTTGCTAAATAGTAGTTCGGGCACACTGATGGGACTTAATATGTGAAGCTATCACCATTTTTCTTGTTTAAGTACAAGTAAAATTATATTTTTTCCTTAGTTTCCCTCCATTCAATTTCTTAGTTATTTATTCATTTTGATCATGAATTAACAATTATATATAAGTTTAAGATTTTTTGGCTGAGTTAACAATATTGCATCGATTTTACGAAACATCTAAGCTGCCATTTTTGCATAGGCAAAGGATTATAACATGTGAAGCACAAAGTTAGCCAAAGTATCATGATATTGTCGTGGAAGATTTGGAAGTATTTTTATCTACTTTTTGAAACTTTTTTGGTTTGTTGGATTGAGATTAAAACAAAGTCTACATCATAATCATCATACCAAATTAAAGGGGAAGATCTCAATTGCATATAATTAGCAAGTGCATGTGTTGCTTTCATTTCAATGGCTAATGGACCCTTTTGGCCCATGGGTAAGTCCTACAAATCATCAACCCTATTTTTGGTGACCCACATCACTAGTGGCCTTTGATTATTCATTATTGGTGTTCAATGTTTTATTCCAAAATATTATGAGAATGGTATTTTAAGCGAGTAAAACGTTATTAGATGAGTCAATTACATTTATTAAAAAGATTGAGATACTTTTAAGTTAACATTTATAGTTAGCATGAATATGATTGGTTATATTCTTTCACAAATAAAAGAAAGATTAGGTCTTTCAGTAAACCTCATTGTTCTGTTTGCAAATCGGTGCATGTCATATTCATGCTAACTTGAGAAGATCTCACTATTTATTTAATAAATTATCTATAAACATTTTTTATATGAGAAATGATATAATAACACATATTTCATAAAAGGAACTTTCACATACATGTGGCACTTGAGATGCACTAATCACATTGTACAATATTTTTTCTTTCTCTTTTTAACTATTCACATTTATTTGACACATGTATATTAAAGTTTTTTTTTTTAAACATAGATGAATGTAGCATTACTCTTTTGATATAGTCATGTGTTTTGCCGTTGTGGTGAGTACTATTGAACATGCATGAAGTACAATGGCAATAAGAGTGGATTAGTGGTCCATTATAAAATGAGTGGAAATTGCGGTGAAGATCTTTGTGAAGGTCTTGATACCACTCCATTACATATTTTGAAATTAAACATTGGTAGTGCACTAGTGCAACTGCAAGATATGATACGTATTTGATATCAATCTTGTAAAAAAAACAGTATAGGACGATGTCATGTCTACATGACCTCATTCGCAGTAGACAATGAACCCGATAAGAAAATCGCTGAGTATAGGAGATCCGTGATTGAACATCCTTATTTACATCTACAGAAGATTAGTGTTATCGCTATTATTAGTTATTACTAATGTAAAGATTTATTGAGCCAGCATGAGTGACACAAACAAGTTATCAATTAGAGGGTTATATGTGGTGTGATTTAGTAGAGTTTCCAATGTGAGCTAAAAACTAAATGCATGACAATTTCTGAAAAAGTATACAAAATCCTCAAAAACTACATACATAACCAACACTTTTGTGATTGGATAAATCTATATACCAAAACTAGTTGCAGTTATAAAGATCTTTTTAATCATAGGTTTTAAGGTTGTAATTAGCATATCANTTAAGCGAGTAAAACGTTATTAGATGAGTCAATTACATTTATTAAAAAGATTGAGATACTTTTAAGTTAACATTTATAGTTAGCATGAATATGATTGGTTATATTCTTTCACAAATAAAAGAAAGATTAGGTCTTTCAGTAAACCTCATTGTTCTGTTTGCAAATCGGTGCATGTCATATTCATGCTAACTTGAGAAGATCTCACTATTTATTTAATAAATTATCTATAAACATTTTTTATATGAGAAATGATATAATAACACATATTTCATAAAAGGAACTTTCACATACATGTGGCACTTGAGATGCACTAATCACATTGTACAATATTTTTTCTTTCTCTTTTTAACTATTCACATTTATTTGACACATGTATATTAAAGTTTTTTTTTTTAAACATAGATGAATGTAGCATTACTCTTTTGATATAGTCATGTGTTTTGCCGTTGTGGTGAGTACTATTGAACATGCATGAAGTACAATGGCAATAACAGTGGATTAGTGGTCCATTATAAAATGAGTGGAAATTTCGGTGAAGATCTTTGTGAAGGTCTTGATACCACTCCATTACATATTTTGAAATTAAACATTGGTAGTGCACTAGTGCAACTGCAAGATATGATATGTATTTGATATCAATCTTGTAAAAAAAAAAACAGTATAGGACGATTTCATGTCTACATGAGCTCATTCGCAGTAGACAATGAACCCGATAAGAAAATCGCTGAGTATAGGAGATCCGTGATTGAACATCCTTATTTACATCTACAGAAGATTAGTGTTATCGCTATTATTAGTTATTACTAATGTAAAGATTTATTGAGCCAGCATGAGTGACACAAACAAGTTATCAATTAGAGAGGGTTATATGTGGTGTGATTTAGTAGAGTTTCCAATGTGATTGAAATTTTTGGCTTGGTTGGGTCGTCTAGGCGATCGAATGGAATGGAAAGAAAAAATAACCGTTGGGTTGTTGTTCTTTTGTAATCGTTTCTTTTGTAGGGAGAATTTTAATGGGAGATGCATCTATTTTTGTAATGTGCATCTTAAATGTGTGGTTGTGGTTTCTTCTTGTCATTCTTATTTTATCTTTTCTTCTTATTTGATCCTAACTCATGTAGTTAGATGATATAGATTAAGATCTCTAAATAACTCTATGTAACTTTGTACAACTCTAATCCCACATTGTTCAAATAAACAGAAGTTTCCTTGTTTATATACACTTGTGTGTACACATTTCTTAAATTGAAGCCAAGTCATTCGTTGTTGCTGCATATGGATGAAGTGTCTTTACATATAAAGATTTAAAGATACGGATGAAGTGTCTTTACATATAAAGATTTAAAGATACGTCATTTGTTTCAGTCAACAACTGATATAAATCTCCAGTAACTCAATATTTTCCTTCTTTTTTATACTTAGTCATATATTCAGACCCATATTATTTTTTAGTTAGTCACGACAAATATTCAGACCCAAAAACACAACTTCTTATTAATAACATACTTGCATTAAAGGTCCAAGTCATTCGTTGTTGCTGCATACGGATGAAGTGTCTTTACATATAAAGATTTAAAGATAATAAAGGCCCGCAAGCACGTTGGATTTAAAGATTTAAAGATAATAAGATCCAAGTCATGATAAATTGTGTTAACGTCCTAATGAAGAACCATATTTGAGCTTGGTATAAATTCTCGTAGCTTCAAAATAAATAAATAGAATAGATTGTTGCACCGCTAAATAACCATGTTTTAAACTAGTATAAATTTTTTTAAAAAAAGGATCTAGATGATATAGTTAAGATCTCTAAATATTTCTTTGCTTTGTTACTTTTTCTAACTTTAATCCCACATCGTTCAAAGTATCAAAATTTCCTTGTTTATATACAGTGGTAAATACAACTTGCATTAGTTGAAGTCAACACATTTGTTGGTGGTGCCAACCTTAAATGGTGTAACATGTAACACCAAATGTAGCTTGGCACCGCCAACCAATGTATGTCTTCAATTTTTTAATTTTAGTTAGTATGTAAAATGTCCTCTTTTTGAATTAGTCTCTTAACATAGTAACGAACTCGTAAGGTTTGTTCAGTTTAGATGGTTCACTAGTTGTGTCTATTGGTTATAAGTTTTGGAACTTATGTATAGAGTTTAGAGTACCATTGTGTTTGCTTGTTTGGTGCAAATGGTACAAGAAATAAGATGTTGATGTTCATAATTCTTGTTTATTCTACTCTATTCTTGGAGTTTAAAAATATGGATGGTTAATTTGTTTTGGTTTTCAATTGGTCTGCTGGCTGAAATCTTATGATCAAAAGAGCTTTATGTCTCTGTAACAGCTTTTTGCTTAGTTGTTTTTTTTTTTTTTTTTTTTTTTTTTTTTTTTTTTTTTTTTTTTTTTTTTTTTTTTTTTTTTTTTTTTTTTTTTTTTTTTTTTTTTTTTTTTTT
>LBNU01032954.1:132249-162845 GCA_014162995.1 Artemisia annua
AAAAAAAAAAAAAAAAAAAAAAAAAAAAAAAAAAAAAAAAAAAAAAAAAAACGTTTGATAAGAAAAGAGAAACTTTGACCCCATAAACTATCTAGATGTTGCTGCGATATACTCCGTAATATCTCAAATACAAATACCAGAACCAAGTTATGATCAAAATTTTGAGAAAGATCTCAAGTAATATCTCAAATACAAATACCAGAACCAAGTTATGATCAAAATTTTGAGAAAGATCTCAAGTCTCTGTACTTCTTTCGAGAAGATGTTTGTCCACGGAGTTCTAGTGGCGTAGCCAAATGGGGTGTAGGGTAGGCCACGGCCCACCCATAAGCCCATGAAATTCTTATATGTTTTGTGCATGTATGCCAATTTTAACTACTAAGCCCAAAAAGTAATTGATTAGGGCCCATAACTAATCTTTTCCAATGATAGTTCATATTTTTTTTACATTGATGGTGCTTGCGAAGTGTCTTAAAATTCACANAAATATTTCAACAAACTCTTGGAATCTAAGGCTGTATTTGGCAAAACTAGCCGCAACGGTAGATGCTTGTTCTATAAAAGCGTTTGGTAAAACAACGTAATTATATTATGAAGTGTAAAATGACGCCACTTCTTTTATCAACGTTTCAAACACGAGAACTTAAACAGAATTCAAAAGCTAAACGCTCATTGTCAAACAAAAATATATTATACTCTCCAACACTATTTTAAAATGCGTAAAAAATTAATATTTACACTTGTTTAGCAACCAACTATAACCGCTAAAACTAGCTTCAAGGCCCGTCCGATAAACATTTATAACACAACTGAAAATAAAAAGAGAGAGAGAGAGAGAGAGCGAATTTACAGTCGCTTTACGGAGTAACTCTCGCACGGCTTTCTCGTCTTCCTCATTATCATCATCACTATCACTAAACATATCAAATTAACTATTAATCATAAACTATATTTATAAAAAATAATCCAAAAATGACCCTACCTTTTAGGCAAAACTAATTTCCGACGAGACGGTGGCTTCGGAGTAAACTTCGGCTGTTAATTCAACAAAAAAAAAAAAGAATTAAATTATAACCAGTTTTTATAAAACTATATGATTTAGATCTGATACCTTTTTAACGGCTTTTGAGGCCTTTTTTTGAGTGGGACCAGATGATGACGACGGTGGTTGTGGTGGTGGGGGATCGATGTCCATGGGAGGTGGTTGATCGGAGATTCGCCGGAGATCTGGACGGTGACGGTGGATCTAGGGTTAGGGTTTCGGTTGAAAATAATTTTAAAAAATAATAAAAAGTTGGGGGAGAGATTCGAACATGGGGAAATGAGGTATTGTGATAAGTGTTTACCATTGCGCTAGACGAGAGGTTATAGTGGATTTTGGAGTATTTTTTATTTAAATGATAGGGAGTTTGTTAATTTGCTAGTAAGGGTTTAGACTTTTCATGTTTTGTCATTTAATCACTATGAATTTTGTTTGTCTACAATAAACGAGCCGAGTATTGTCAAGCTCGACTCGAATACTTGAACTCGAACTCGAAACTCGACTCGAGCTCGGTCAAGTTTTATATTTCGAGCTCGAGCTCGACTCGTCAGATAAAACTCGAGCTCGTTTATTTCTATATTTCATGCTCGAACTCGATAAATACTTGGCATATCAAGCTCGGCTTGAATCAATTTGTATGAAAATTAAGTAAATGTATATATACAAAAGGGTAAAAGTGTAATTTAACCAAAGCTCGTTAAGGCTCGCGAGTTTCACGAGCCAACTGTTTTGGAGCTCGAGCTCGACTCGACAATATACTCGAGTAGCTCGAACTCGAGCTCAACTTGTTTAAATCGAGTCGATTTCGAATAGTTTACGAGTCGATTTCGAATAACTCGCGAGCTGTATCGGCTCGTTTACATCCCTAGTCTAGATTTTTGATTAGATTTTGGAAGTATTGTTTGAATGAAAACTATGAAGACAACTAGTGTATAAAAAAGTTATACATTCAGATGGTTAATTATTTTTAGAGTGCACTGTATCACAATGTCATGCTCATTGTTATTGGATGACACTTAATGTCATCCCGCACATCTTTCAATGTGATAGTTAATATTACTAGTAGCGTCATTTGAACGACGCTAGTATTTGTTTGGTATGTGTGTTTGAAAGTCAAATTGTATAAATATTTATACGAGCTTATAGACTCTTACATACCCTTTTATGCCAATTTTACAAGTTATAGACAAAGACATAGAATGAAGTAGATTTACTAAGTTCGATTTTAATGTTATGAGTAAAGATAATTTGTGATTCAATATTATTTACAGTGTCGTGTTTACGTGAATTCAAGGGTGGAGCTATTAATAGCTTGCTTTTCATGTGTAAAGAAAATGTATTTCTGGTTGACCTTCTCATAAGTTATAGTCTAATGAATAAATGGCTTACTCAAATAAAAATTATTATTTTAAGGGTGTTTGTTTAAGCTTATATGTGGGCTTATTAGCTTATTTGATTTTAGCTTATATTTCATAAGCCTCGATTTTTTGGCTTATTTTGAGATATGTGAGTTTATATAAGTTTATCATATCATAATAAACTTACATAAGCCTTTTGCTAAAAATAAAATAAAATAATAATAATAATAAAAAATAAAAAAAATAAATAAATAAATCTTATATAAGCCCACAAGTAGGGGTGTTCATCGGTTCGGTTCTCGGTTAATTGGTTTATTCGGATCGAGTTGTTCGGTTAAAAAAAAGATTTTGGGTCATAACCGAAAACCGAACGGAACCAAAAATATTTGTGACCGAACCGAGAACCGAACCGAAGTTCGGTTCGGTTATGGTCAAAACCGAAAACCAAATTTTGTACTTAAATTACACCATTTATATATATTTTTTAATTTAATTATATAGATATTTGGCAAAAAAAATTATTTCAAGCATAAAAAGTATTTTTTATATTGGAATAAAATTTTAATGGTATTTTTATATATATAAAAAATAATATAAATATATAAAAAAAAATATTTATATAAATTCGGTTTTCGGTTCAGATAGCCAAAACCATATCTAAACCGAAAACCGAATTTTAGTTCGGTTCGGTTTGATTTTGTTAAATTCGGTTCGGTTACAAGTTCAGTTCGGTTTTTTTTGGTTCGGTTCGATTCGGTTTTCGGGTTGTTCGGTTTATTACCCGAACCATGAACACCCCTACCCACAAGTCTCAATTAGGGCTTATGAAATAAGAACATTCGATAGATAATGGTGTACAGATTCACAACTTTCAATTATCAGTATTCTGATTTCAACAATATACGCTTTCACTTCCTTATTTAAGCTAATATCTCTTCCGCACAGTAAAATACTAGCTTATGTGTTGAGGCGCCAAATCGCCAATAAGTCAAAAAGGTTAAGAAATCAACATGGATGCAAATAAACGTTTACATATCCGTAAAACATATCCAAGACACATAACAGTAAAACATAGCCGTATATTAAACATCAGTGCATTCTGTGTCTGAACAATCCAAGATTACATCTTACTTCAGTCTCAAAACAGTTGCAAATAAACGTTTACATGTCGCAAATTGCCTAAAACACAAGTAGTAAAAAAAACTATCACTAATTGTACTCCCTAGTATTCCCATTCTACATCATTACAACTACATAATACATTTGAAGCATCTAGTTCGATATAACTAACCATTCAACTTACATTTCATACTGATATAGAATGTTTTCCATTATCCATATCACAACTTATAATGCATTTGAAACTTGTGGTAAAAAAAAGGTTATGTCATTACACTATACGCTTCAACAAGTGATTAAAAAATCATGAACTAAAAGAGTGTTTGTTTAAGCTTACATTCCGGCTTTTTTTTTTAAAGATTTATGAGTTTATATTATTATGTCATGCTAATCTCATATAGGCTAGTAATTTTCAAAATCAGCCAAGAAAAGTACTTTAGAGGGTGTTTGTTTAAGCTCATTTTTACACTTAAGAGCTTATCTCATTTCGGCTTATGTTTCATAAGCTTAAATTTTTGCTGTCTTATTTTGAAACTTTTCAGCTTATATAAGCTTGTTATATCATAACAAGCTTGTATCAGCCAATAAACTTCAAAACAAGCCAGCAAAAAATTAAGCTTATGAAACATAAGCCAAAATGAGATAAGCTCCTAAGTGTAAAAATAAGCTTAAACAAACACCTCCTAAACTTACTTTTGTCGGCTGATTTTGAAAAATACAAGATTAGTATGCGATAAAAAAAAAAAAAAAAAAAAAAAAAAAAAAAAAAAAAAAAAAAAAAAAAAAAAAAAAAAAAAANTAAAAAGTTGGTTGTTTCTCATGTCAATGCTATATGTAGCTTTCATTCGGGATTAAGGAACTGGGCAATGTGTTTGAAATTCGAGGTAATTTTACACTTCAAACACATTACATAGTGGCTAAAAGTTCGGTTTGGCGACAGTTGAAAATCTCATCATATTATGCTACTAAGAAAAGCCGGGACGCTGGTCTATAAATTTTTCCAAAAGCACCATATGAATTTATCAAACAGATACAAAATTAAATTGCTAACAACGTGAGGTTTTTTCACAGTTGAGGTTTTGAGAAATGCTGGTTTTGAGTACCAGACATTCGTATGCTAATGGGATTGTGTCAACAGGCCCCGTTCCGACAAAAAACAACCCTTTTTTTGCACTATAGTATAGTTTCTATGTAATTGTTGAATGTTTGTCATGCAGGTAGTATTAAGGGATGAACGGGGCATTGACCCAAATAATCAAAATTCAGTTCTTGGACATCTAGACAACATGGTAAGCTATTTTAGCTCATCAAGATTCTGCATATCGTATGCTGTTATGTTGTTTTCTGTAGTATCTTGCTGACCGAAAACGGCTTTACGTGAGCAATCTAATAGAAAAGTGTAAACAAACAATCAAAGAAACGATTAAGCTGTTGTTATGAGTGGAGACGAATTGTATTATGTTGCACGTATCCCGTACTCAGTTACGGGATAGAGCTCAAAGTGTGTAGGTTCATTGGGTGTGTTCAGGGGACGTGTTCAGGGAGGTTGTGTTAACAGGGTGGGTTCAGAGGGTGGTGCTTTAATTTGGGTAATAGTGTGGGTGTGGAAAATAACAAATTTTAGTTGATTTATTAGCTTTTGGTTTTGTGGATGAAAATCCATTGAATAATGATATAATCAGAATCAAAACTTTGGTTTCAAATAGCAATCAAGAAATTTTTTGTGTTTGTTGTTGAAAAAAAATTGAGAGTAATGTTTTTTGTGTATGTAGTTGCAACAATTAGTATATTACTCTATTTTTCTCTATATGGCTATATAATTAATTTGTAAACTGATTATTTGTGATTACCCCATTGGTATTTGATCCATAATTATAATGTTTCTTAAATGTGAAAGTGAGGTCATGGGTGTTCAGATTATATTATTCTATGAGCTTAACTTATTACCTTATTTACAAAAAGAGGCCTATAAGTTTAGGCTTATATGGCTTAAGCTTTTGGATTCTAATATCATAATGCATTTGTATCTTTGATTTTGTGTAATATTTGACTTTATATTGTAAATTGTATAGAAGTAGATTAGTTGAATATCTAAGATATGTTCCTGAATGTTGTTTGAGTTGCATTAGCTATCTTTGCAAGGGCAAGTGTGCATAAGCTGATAAATGCCTCATTTATATTTAGCAGAACATATTTTTAAATCTGTTAGTAATACGTACTCTACGGGTACTTTAGCAAGTATGTATGGATAAAATATTAGTATCAAGGCTAATGAAATGATTTTGTTTATGGCCAGTTATTGATTTTTTGTTTCAATATCATGATTAGTCGCAGGTCCCGGTGGCAACTGTGACGGGGTTCTGGGGATGGATGAATTGGTTGGAGGTGATAAAGGAGGAGGTGTTGATGTTGAAGGAAGGGAGATGGTGGTGTTTGACGGGGGAGGGGTGGAGGGGGTGTTTGTTTCTGACTTGGTGGGATTTTTTGGGTGGAGTTCCACGTCATGGAGGTGGAGAGTTGGAAGCTGGCGGAGATGAGACGTTGGAGGTGGGCAAGGCACAATTGGTGTGGGAGGTAGTGGACATGGGTCGGGTTGGGTTCGAGCCGGAGGAGAAGCGTTTTGGTTTGGTGGGGGAAGAGAAACATCTGCCAGTGGAGGTGGGGATAAAACCAGAGGAGGCGGGGAGTTTACAGCTGCAGGAGGGGCAATACCAGGTGGCAAATGCGGAGGACTGATATCCGTAGGTGGTGGTGGACCAGGTGTAGCAGCTGGGGGAGGAGCATAAGGTACTACAATAAGCAGGTATATGTCTATTATGTTTCCCATTTATATGTTGCTTTAGTCTCAGTTTTTTTTGATATTGTGTCTCTGTATTGACTAGATTTTTACTTTTCATATGATATATATAAGATTAACTGACAGGTTTGCGTGAATTTTATTTAAACTTTATATGGTCTCAAATTTTATATGNATACGTACTCTACGGGTACTTTAGCAAGTATGTATGGATAAAATATTAGTATCAAGGCTAATGAAATGATTTTGTTTATGGCCAGTTATTGATTTTTTGTTTCAATATCATGATTAGTCGCAGGTCCCGGTGGCAACTGTGACGGGGTTCTGGGGATGGATGAATTGGTTGGAGGTGATAAAGGAGGAGGTGTTGATGTTGAAGGAAGGGAGATGGTGGTGTTTGACGGGGGAGGGGTGGAGGGGGTGTTTGTTTCTGACTTGGTGGGATTTTTTGGGTGGAGTTCCACGTCATGGAGGTGGAGAGTTGGAAGCTGGCGGAGATGAGACGTTGGAGGTGGGCAAGGCACAATTGGTGTGGGAGGTAGTGGACATGGGTCGGGTTGGGTTCGAGCCGGAGGAGAAGCGTTTTGGTTTGGTGGGGGAAGAGAAACATCTGCCAGTGGAGGTGGGGATAAAACCAGAGGAGGCGGGGAGTTTACAGCTGCAGGAGGGGCAATACCAGGTGGCAAATGCGGAGGACTGATATCCGTAGGTGGTGGTGGACCAGGTGTAGCAGCTGGGGGAGGAGCATAAGGTACTACAATAAGCAGGTATATGTCTATTATGTTTCCCATTTATATGTTGCTTTAGTCTCAGTTTTTTTTGATATTGTGTCTCTGTATTGACTAGATTTTTACTTTTCATATGATATATATAAGATTAACTGACAGGTTTGCGTGAATTTTATTTAAATTTTATATGGTCTCAAATTTTATATGTACCCGATCAATAGTGTATGCAACATAATTTTTAATTCATGTATCACATTGTTTTGCTAGCAAATCAGGCAATTCCTTCCTTTCATGTAATGAATCTTTGCCTTCATATTTGGTATGTATTTCGTGAAATATCCTTTGTTTGTAGAGAAGGCTGAACAAGGTCCTACCACAATAAAAGATGCGAGTATCGACAAAGCCCATATGGTAAAAGATGCGGCTTAAGAAAAGACTGAACAAGGTCCTACCACAATAAAAGATTCTTAAGGGTCTGGCAAAGATTCAACCTAGGAGAAGGCTTCGAATGTGGATATGGGGCTTACGAAAATGTTTAAGGCTACACCAATTTATTGTATTTAAGTTATAGATTGTATACAGGTCGAATTACGCTTTTACTTTGGTTAGTAGCTCTTTCTTTTATGGTCATGTATGTTGGCGAGAGAGGTTGTACAAAGGCTTTTGGCAATAAGTTTATTACGCATTTGAAATTCAATGAATTTTTAGCCAAAAGACTTGCAGCGAAGCGTGGGTTTACCACATCGTTGCATACATTAACCAAACATGAAAGGTTAACCAATAAAAAACTGAATAATCCACTCTTTACAAACGGTATGGATAACTTATATGAAAAATAAATGTAATTAATAATTTTACATCATGATTAAGAATGTACTCTTTATTCATGTAGCTTCAGTGGTTTGGACTTGGCATAAAATAATGCCCGGAAATTACACTTAAGGTTGGATGGAATCATAGATGTGACAGTGTTTGGATTTAAAGAAAAGTTGCACGGGCTAATTTTAGTTTTTAGACACTAAGTACGCAATTACACTTTTATATTTTCATGTTGTATGTTTGAACATTACACGAAACACTTACCACAATATCATATATCTATAATTGTTTGCCGCTAGGATTTCCGTTGCTATGCACGGGTACTCGATCTATATTTGTAATTTATTTTTGAATTTCACTTAGTTTCCAAATATAAGAACATTCAGAATGATGGCAACTGCCAAATGTGTAGTTCCGAAAATACAATAATAAAAATTTAGAACCAAACGCTCTTGACAAACAATAAAACCCATCACATGACATGGGTGCAAGTTACATGAACTTGAATCTGATAGTAGAAGATGAATGTATACAAATATGCAAACATGTTTGACTATGAAGTTCCAGGACCAAATAGTATTTGTTCCACACTTTTCTTGGATTTGAACCTGCTTTGAACAAGCTGTAAAATGTCACTGTAGTGTATCTGCTTGGACTAAACCGACGAAAAAGGATAATCAAGAGACCGAATACAAAATTGGTCAAGATTTCGTCAGTTTTCTAAGTCGGTTTCGGTCCAGAGGTCGAAACCAAAATGTTGAGGCCTAGTTTCAATGAACTGAATATCAGACTGAATAGTTATAGTTGAGTCAGTTTTTTCGAGTTTGGACTAGTTTTGAACAAGTTGTGAGATGTCATCGGATCAGACCGAATTGGACTGACCAAGACTTAGAAAAAAAAAACCAAGAGACCGAAGACTGAACCAGTCCTACTTCGGTCAGTTTAGTCTAGGGGCTGTATAGATAATACAAAGATACTTCAAGGAGTCGGTAACAAAGTTCTTATTATGGAAGGGAACATCACACGTTGTAACTTCCACGGCAACAAGGAAAAAAGAAAAATGTCCTTATTTTATAAAAAATAAAAAATCTTCCCACTTAAGGATAAAGAAGTAGCACCACCTTAAAAACTATAAACAGATAAGCACCACATGAGGAGGTCATTCGGACCAATGGGCGGTGGTGGCGGTGGAGGAGCCATGATGAGGACAGTTCACAGAGTTGTGAGGACTAGCTCTGGTGGCCATGGTGGTGGTTCATCTCATCAAGATCCTTTTTCTCAGTTCATCACAAGTCATAATAATAACACTAGTTCAAACACAACAAGACCAACATATAAACCTTCTTCATCTGATAATAATAATAGTAATCATCCCAACATCATATCTTTGTCATCTAGTCAACATCATCCTGTCAACCACCTTAATAATGAATACGATGATTATGTTTTTGCTACTGTTCCATCCATGGATGAAGTGAATCATGCACTCTCTTCCCTCCAACAGTAAGTGTTTCCGTTTATATATTCCAAGGTTTTGATCATTTAACACACATATGTGACTGATCAAGAGGTTGTGGGATAAAGTAAAAAAACGAGTGTATTCGGATATCTGTAGTTCGAAATTTAGTTTATTTGTGTTTGTGAACTATAGGGTTGTTGATCCTCCAACTAATTCTCAAGATTCTGGATGGGAACTTGATTGGATTGAGCCATCAACTAGTATGTACATGTTGCAGCCTCGTGGTTCTCAAAGTGTTTATGATGCTTTTCGTTTACTGCAAACTGAATCCTCTGTTCAGGTACTTAATAAAAACTTTTTAACATTTGTAAATTCTGAAATAAGTGGAGATGATGTAAGTTTTACCGTCCAGAAAATGGTGGTCTCATTAGCATCTGACAAATCGGTCTGGGAGGCTGTTATGAACAATGAGGCAGTTCGTGAGCTTAGAGATTCGGTTAATGAAGGTACTTGTGAAATATATNGTTCATCTCATCAAGATCCTTTTTCTCAGTTCATCACTAGTCATAATAATAACACTAGTTCAAACACAACAAGACCAACATATAAACCTTCTTCATCTGATACTAATAATAGTAATCATCCCAACATCATATCTTTGTCATCCAGTCAACATCATCCTGTCAACCACCTTAATAATGAATATGATGATTATGTTTTTACTACTGTTCCATCCATGGATGAAGTGAATCATGCACTCTCTTCCCTCCAACAGTAAGTGTTTCCATTTATATATTCCAAGGTTTTGATCATTTAACACACATATGTGACTGATCAAGAGGTTGTGGGATAAAGTAAAAAAAACAAGTGTGTTCGGATATCTGTAGTTCGAAATTTAGTTTATTTGTGTTTGCGAACTATAGGGTTGTTGATCCTCCAACTAATTCTCAAGATTCTGGATGGGAACTTGATTGGATTGAGCCATCAACTAGTATGTACATGTTGCAGCCTCGTGGTTCTCAAAGTGTTTATGATGCTTTTCGTTTACTGCAAACTGAATCCTCTGTTCAGGTACTCAATAAAAACTTTTTAACATTTGTAAAAAATAAAAACTTTTTAACATTTGTAAATTCTGAAATAAGTGGAGATGATGTAAGTTAAGGTTTTACTGTCCAGAAAATGGTGGTCTCATTAGCATCTGACAAATCGGTCTGGGAGGCTGTTATGAACAATGAGGCAGTTCGTGAGCTTAGAGATTCGGTTAATGAAGGTACTTGTGAAATATATAATGAAATCGGAAATTTGGAATGTCGTTATAATTTATTTTGTTGGGGGTTATTTGCAGCCAACAAGAGTACTTCAGAGAGGGACGCTGAACCTTCTGATGGTTCGATTCCACTTTCGGACATTTTGGATTGGATCTTTATCAACACGAAGGCAAAAATGATGGAAGTACTTGAGAAAACTATAGAGATGGTGAACAAATTGTTTCAGTCTCCAAGAAATGAAAAGAATGCTAAGGGAGAAGGACAGGAAGGTGCAGCCATCGAACCCTTTGGGACGAAACTAAGAAGTTCTTTCTTGATGTCTGTTTTGGTCATGTTGATTGTAGTTGTTACCCGGGCCTCTAGGTCTTAATAATCTAATATTCAGACATTACAAAGGTCAAATCCCATTACGGGGTTCTCTCTTTTATACTCCCTCCGTCCCAAAATAAATGTCAGGTTTGACTTTTTAGAGTCTTTATTGTTCAACTTTGACCGTAAATATTTTTATTTGTGTTATATAATACTTGATGCAAAATATATGAATGGATTGGGTTTCAAATGTACTTTCATTGCTATAATTTTCATAGAGTATTATATAACGCAAATAAAAATATTTAAGGCCAAAGTTGAACAAAAAAGATCTCAAAAAGTCAAACCTGACATTTATTTTGGGACGGAGGGAGTATGTTTTTTCGTTATAGCAAGTTACGAATGATGTGATCTCTTACTACAAATATTACTGGCAAAAATCAAATATTTTGAACTCTACTGGATAACTGTGCATGAAGCAATAGTTTCCTAAGTTGCATACAGTTTCTAGTTGTTAGCGATAAAGATGTACCCACAAAATATACCAAAATACTCTTCTGTTATCTGGCTGTACTTCTAAAAATACTTGTTACTGCTCAACGGATCTTGTAGCATTAAAGTTGGTTGATCTTGTCCAAGAGGGAATCCAAATCAGGAGTTACAACGCCTTTCTTATCGACTGACCCAAGCACGCAGCAGTGTTTGGCTTTAGTATTCAACATTGCAGCATCTTGTTTACATTCACCAATTATACCAGGCGTAACCTATGAAAATTTACAGAGGCATTATATGCAAATTTACATCTAATCAATGCGTTATACCAAAACAAATTAAGGTTTGATCTGAGAAACTTACATTGAAGATGGTGTCTCCAAGCTTGAGTTTGACTGCTCCACTTTTATAAACCAACATTTTGCCCATATGCCCACTCGGCAAGTCTTTAAAAGGGCATTTGTTAGAAGCTTTTTCCCTCGCTGAAATCGAGCTCTCGACTTTTTCTTTGCCCTTTGAGCTGATTGGGACGCGATTTGTTTGCTTATCCAAGGGAAGTATTTCAGGGAATTGGAAAAAGATCATCTGTTGTTCCTCATTGTTTTCCTGATTATTGGATCAAAGGAATTTACAGCATAAGTAGAACGTAATAAATAAAAGAAGTCTAGAACATTGTTAAACAAGATGACCCACCGATAGTCCAATTTCAGAAGCAGTCTTAATTTTAGTCTCATCGTACTCCTTTTCCTCCCCAAACTCTTGTACATCAAGAACCTCTGCAAAAAACGCAAAAAAAGGAACAATGATATGAAAATGATTCTAATTAATCATGTAGATTTAAGTGGAGGAATTTTATGAAAAACCGTACCTGGATTAACAGAGCAAGGGCGTCTCAAAGGAAGAGTGATGGGATAGTATGAATTGTAATTCTGTGATTTACAGCAATAAACATGGAACTTTCCATTAACACACATCACGACCTTGATAATATAATAAAGAAACTAATAAATGAACGGTATCTCACCCATGGTTCTTTATACTCATCGTCAGAATTGCTCGAGTATCCAGATTCATCATCTACCAACATGGTTTCAGTCACCTCGTCTTTTGCGGCAATTGACGATGAACGTGTGACCATTTTCTCAGAAGCGTATCCCAACTTTGAGCTGTTTTTCTCATCTTTCAGCTCGGTTTTAGTGCTAGATGATCCAGCTCCATGTGGTGCTACAACATCCTCTGCAGCTGCAAGTCAAAACTTAGCAAGTTCAGAAATAAAAGCTTTGTGGGTACTGACATATGTTCGATCACAGTGTAAAAAGGGTTCCATAAGAATTACATTTCGTTTTGGATTTAGAACCTCGTGGGCGTTGGCGTTCCTGCAAGACAGGAAAAATATAACGCATGAATGACTGAAGGAACTCATGAAAATCAGATAGACAGCCAATGACTATTTAAACCAAAAACTAGTTTTAAGTTCATATCGACTCTTGTCATTCCCATATTCTGTAGCAGCATCAGTGACAACTCAAACCATAATTCGTGTTAAATTAGACAGTTAATGCAGAAACTCGTTCAGAAAGGAATGTAACATAATACGAACACCTATAGACCTCATTATCTCATTGAATATCAATATGCAAAGCAAGCTCGATTGTAGAACTTAAACATAAGTAGTAGAATTATGTCACATATAAGAAGCTTGATTCAACTTAATCTTAAATAATTTAACAGTTCACATAAGTATTTGAATTATGTCCCATAGAACTCATATATCGAACTTGATAAGACTTTTTTGTGATGGAGCTGAAGCTGTGTTTAAGCTTGAACTAGTCGATCAAAACATAATAAAAGATCTATTGAAACATTGTAAAAGTACCTCACTCCATAAAATATATCAACAAACTCTCAGCCGCTCTATAAAAGTGTTTGGTGAAACGGTGTAATTACGTAGCGTAAAATGACGTAAAAGCTAAACACTTCTTTTATCCAAAAGCTAAATGCTCATTGTCAAACAAACATTATTATACTCTCCAACGCTATTTTAAAAAATAATATTTACACTTGTTTAGCAACCAACTATAACCGCTAAAACTAGCTTCAAGGCCCGTCCGATAAATATTTATAACACAAATGAAAATAAAAAGAAAGAGAGAGAGAGAGAGAGATAATTTACAGTCGCTTTACGGAGTAATTCGCGCACGGCTTTCTCGTCTTCCTCATTATCATCATCACTATCACTAAACATATCAAATTAACTATTAATCATCAACTATATTTATAAAAATAATCCAAAAATGACCCTACCTTTTAGGCAAAACTAATTTCCGACGAGACGGTGGCTTCGGAGTAAACTTCGGCTGTTAATTCAACAAAAAAAAGAATTAAATTATAACCAGTTTTTATAAAACTATATGATTTAGATCTGATACCTTTTTAACGGCTTTTGAGGCCTTTTTTTGAGTGGGACCAGATGATGACGACGGCGGCGGTTGTGGTGGTGGGGGATCGATGTCCATCGGAGGTGGATGATCGGAGATTCGCCGGAGATCTGGACGGTGACGGTGGATCTAGGGTTAGGGTTTCGGTTGAAAATAATTAAAAAAAAATAATAAAAAGTTGGGGGAGAGATTCGAACCTGGGAGGATGAGGAAATGTGGGGAGTGTTTACCATTGTGCTAGAAGAGTGGTTATAGTGGATTTTGAAATACTTTTTATTTAAATGATAGGGAGTTTGTTAATTAGTTGGTAGAGGCTTAGGCTTTTCATGTTTTGTCATTTAATCAGGAGTATGATTTTTTTTGCCTTGTTGATTAGATTTTGGAAGTATTGTTTGAAAGAAAACTATGAAGACAACTAGAGTATAAAAAAGTTATACATTCAGATGGTTAATTATTTTTAGAGTGTACGGTATCACAATGTCATGCTCATTGTTATTGGATGACACTTAATGTCATCCCATACATCTTTCAATGTGATAGTTAATATTACTAGTAGCGTCATTTGAACGACTCTAGTATTTGTTTGGTGTGTGTGTTTGAAAGTCAAATTGTATAAATATTTATACGAGCTTATAGAGAGACTCTTACATACCCTTCTATGCCAATTTTACAAGTTATAGACAAAGACATAGAATGAAGTAGATTTAGTAAGTTCGATTTTAATGTTGTGAGTAAAGATAATTTGTGATTCAATATTATTTACAGTGTCGTGTTTACGTGAATTCAAGGGTGGAGCTATTAATAGCTTGCTTTTCATGTGTAAAGAAAATGTATTTCTGGTTGACCTTCTCATAGGTTATAGTCTAATGAATAAATGGCTTACTCAAATAAAAATTATTATTTTAGGGGTGTTTGTTTAAGCATATATGTGGGCTTATTAGCTTATATTTCATAAGCCTTGATTTTTTGGCTTATTTTGAGATATGTGAGTTTATATAAGTTTATCATATCATAATAAATTTATATAAGCCTTTTGCTATGTAAGCCCACAAGTCTCAATTAAGGCTTATGAAATATAAGTTGAAACACAAAAAAGCTTAAACACACGCCTCTTATTTGTTATCAAAGTCAGCTTTGACTTGCATTATTAGTCTAGTATGTTGATGTTTCTCCTTTGTGAAATTTGTATAACTTAGATTTTTTATTTATTTATTTATTTATTATTATTATTATTATTAATCAAAATACCTCATGTTACGTAGATCATTTTTAAAAACAATTTTTATTTTTATTTTATTTTATTTTTTAAATTTTAGAATCAAAATACCTCATGTCATGGAGTGCTTAGTTGCAAACATGTGTACATTGTATCTCAAACTTTCATGAGAACGAGAAAGAATTTATCTTTCCAGAATCCATTAAAAACAACAAAAAACGATACTATAAATAAAGATAAAACTTGTTTTTATGTCGAACACAAATACATTCCATACAAGATTCTGTGTCTTACTCTAAACAAAACCAGTAATTCTTGAAACGATAGTCTTGTATATAAAAAAAATTACATTACAATCCAGGTTCTCAGTTTACTGTTGATCCAGTTTTCAGTTTCTATTTTTCTTTAACTTCTTTAGCTCATGTTTGGTCAAATTGTTTACCTAATGAAACACCTTGCTCTTAGCTAAGAGATATTGTACAAGATTTCACAGTAAGAAAAAATGTCTCACGGTCCAAATACGGCTTTTGACACCCATTGCATATAGTTTCGTCTCATGACCTCCACTCAATAGAGAGTATCACGAGTCGTATATCCTATTAACCTTCTTTTCTTATAGCAGTATTAACGACCGGTTTTAGAATCTCAAATATCATCAATTGTTTCTATCAAACAATTAATAGGCAGTGATAAATAGACGCACAAGACCATCCTTTGTACAAAATCACTAACTACCGTAAAGTTCTATAATAGCCGTAGCTTTCGGAATATTTCATGAAATGTTAGGCTTCCAATTATGACTCCCAAATCCAGAAAATCAATACCCAAAAGGAGAGAAAAGAGAGCACCCTGAACATAGTAGTCACACAAGATATAAATACAGTGGAAATATGACACTTTATCGTGTCAGATAGTCCATACAGCATCAGAAACACCAATATGAGATCACCTAACGTCCTCTTTGATGGGAAACCAGAAGCCATTTCCATTGCGAGCCATACACATTTCTAAATAGGAATGTCAGCCAAGTTCAGATCGTTAAAGCGTTAGCACACTGAAAGACTAATTAATGATTTTAGGCGATTGTTTTAACACAATAATGTAGCCACCGTCAACATTATAGGCTTAATAGTCTTAAAAAGCATATATTCGTAAAGAGAAGAAAAAGGCTTCAACTATATCCTTGTACCAATCTAATCTAATAATGTTATATTGTATGGGTTGATAGATGTCATGGGTGAACTACGCATGCAAAACTGTCACTACTCCTGTCCAACCACTGGAATAAAAATGACTTAAAAGTTTACACCTATTGAGTATGCAAGTTACTAAACCTCAAAATATACACATGTAAGCTTAGAATGAGCTACTAATACCCCCTTAATTCCATTTCTAATATGTTGCATCCGGCAAATAATGAGCCGGAAATAAGTCTGAACTTCTAAAGAGTATGCACCTGGGCCATGTTTCTATCCAGTATATAATGGTTTGTAGGAGCTATTATGAGGTACGAAACCAATAAATAACCTAATTAGGGTTGCTAAAGTAACTCCCTTCCCTGTTTACCTTTGCAAGACCTAATGACTTCACCTTGAATACGGAACTCCTCCCTGTTACTGAAATTATTACAATCGCAGACAATATTAATAAAAATAAAAACACCAAAACGTCAGCCATTAGTCCACTGTGAGGTCAACAATAAAGACCCCAACCCTGTAAAGGTAAATAAGCTAGAAAGCAGAATCAAACGATAAATCCAATAAAACAAGAAAGACATCAAATTGTGTCACAACACCGGCATAAAACTGAACAACTTTGACACCAGCTCTCTGCACATGTCACAACAGCATAGCAAGTTAGAGTTGTGAGTCCAAACTTCCAACAAGAACTCATTGCAAGAGATTAGAAATCAGATGAACAATTCGCTCCAAGATATTATGCCTGCAAAATAGTTATATACCATGACAAAAGAAAGGGTTAAGAATCATAAGATGCCATAATAGCAAAATGCAGTGAAATAATTCAAAATCAATCGCAATATACAATTCAAAGATATTAACTTCCCACCAGAGGTACCACTGCATAAAGGCTTTAGAAGTCAATCAATTCTTGAACTTCAATCAATTAACAAATGAAATAAAGCTAATGCTAGCGTATATGATTCTACTTGACACATAATGATGAACTTCAAATCCAATTCTACAATAACGCATCCTCTCTAGCGACACATAATTTTCACTTGGCAATTTTATGCAGACATCCTAGAGCCTTAACCTATGTATAAAACTGAATACTTAGTTACTTAGATATCAGCCATACACATTTAATTTAACAGCAGTTTAAACCTCATACGCTTAGTGTAGCAAGTTGGAAATCAGCCATTTTCATCTAGGTATATAGTAATACAGGGATTTAAATTCAAGACGAATCAGGGGTTAATCATGTCAATAGGTTGATCACTTTAACAGAGCAGATGTGAATGATTTCAGAGTTCAATAACCACTACAGAACTTTGACACAGCGCAGGCATAGTTTGTAACATACTGAATGCATAAAATATCTTTTTGTCATATACTTAGTATTTTAGTTTGTTAGAAAGGTCGGGGAAGACTACATTACACATCCAAAGCAAAAACTATTAGACCATCACCAAGGTACGAATCAAAACACTAAATTTAGTGTTTTGGTGTAAAAGTTCATCTCCAACCAAAACACCAGATATGGTATTTTACGCCAAAATGCAAATTTAGTGTAACGCTATCGTTACACCCATTTTTTTTTACTTCAACTCAACTCTCTTGACCAAATAATCAACTCTTTTGACAAAAATCCTGCTTATTTTTTTACAGCTTCGTATGTAGCTCTCTATTTAGCTTTGTTATAAAACGCTTTATTCGAAACCTTTTATAAGATGGTATCAAAAGTTTAGGGCAGATATTTAATGTTTAAATTGGAGTGAAAACCAAATTTGGTGCAACTTTAGAGCATACACTGGAGATGCTCTAAGTATCACGACTTACCATTCAACATGAATGCAGGAACAGAACTATCATTTTGTCTCTGCCATGAACTTCTCAAATTCTGCATCAGCGCCAGATGCATTTGTCTCAGCTGGTACAGTGGGCGGAGGAGGAGGAGGAGGAGCTGGATTTGATGCCCATGGAACATTACCAATGATTTGTGAATGGTCCATATTGGTTGTAGGAGGTGCGTAGGTAGGAGGAGGGGGCACACCATAATACGATGCATAGGGATATGGAGGCGGTGGATATGTAGGTTGAACACTAGGTGGAGCTGGAGCCACCGAGTTACCATAACCATAAGATGCATTAGGCTCAGCAGACGTTCCATCAGTTGAGGAAGTCGTGGATGACGATACAACAGGCATGGGTGGTGAAGGATATTGTACACCATAAGGGGGTGCTGGTCGATTCATGAACTGAGGGTACATGTTGGAACCTGGAGGTGGAGGTGGGTAAGATGCATAGCTAGGTGGCGGTGGTGGGGGATACCATGGAGCAGAACCCGTAGCTGGCTGCTGGGATGGATATGACCCAGGGACTTGATTAGCTGCTGGATACGAAGGCATTGGTGGTGCAGGTGGACCCGGTGGGACAGTTGGTTGAGGGGGTTTTCCCGCAACTCTAACAGCAATTGATCTACCGTCAAGGCGATGACCATTCATAGCAGCAATAGCATTATTCGCTTGCTGAACATCTGAATACTTCACAAAACCATAACCTTTACTCAATCCCGTGTCACGATCCTTAATAACCTTAGCCATCACAATCTCACCAAAAGGCGAAAACATTGAAATCAAAGTATCATCATCAAAAGTAGGCGGCAAGTACCCAATATACAAATTCGTTTCATCATAATCCTTCAACGGCTTCAACGCACTTGACCCTAATCCAGGATGCCCCGTCGCACCTCCAACTGCTCCAGTAGCAGTACTAGTACCACCGTTTCCTGAACTACCCGGACCAAGAGCAAGAGTCGCAGAGCTCGACTTAATCAAACCTTCCGGAACCGTCCCACCTAACTCCGCCAAAAAATTCTGATACTCATCATCCATTTTCTTCCCAGTAGTCCCTTTAACCGGACAATCAATAGTCGGATGACCCCCATCCCCACAAATCTTACACAAAACATCACTCTTAAAAGTCGACCCACGAGTCGGACACGCAAACTGCCTATGCCCAGGCTCACCACACAGCCTACAATACTCCTCATCTCTAATCGTCCCATTAATCGCCGCAAGCTCCCTAAGCTGCTGCCTCTTATGCTCATTCAAAACCTCATCAACCGGCTGCAACAGCTTCTCCACCATCCCCGCAGCCGCATCCACCGCCTCCTGCGTATCCGCCTCAACCAAAACATGCAAATCCTCATTCTCACTAAAATCCGGCTTCAAATCCCTTTTATGCTGCATCCGCCCCTCTTTCACCGACCCCTTGCCCCTGATCACAATCTTCGCCCCAGTCTCCCTCTCCATCCGTTTCTGCGTATTCCCCCTCGGCCCAATAATAAGCCCAATAAAATTATACCCAGGATACTCCTTCATAGGAATGTAAAGCTTCTTATGCAGTTTCGGCGGACGATAATCCGCAGGGGGCTTAAACGAGGGATTCTTTTTCAAAATCTGGGAAATAATCTCCTGGCGCTCTTTATTAAGCCTCTCCCTAGCGCGATACTCGCGCGTGTTAATCCTAATACCTAAATTATCATAAACAGGCTCGGGGGAAGGGGAGCGTTGACCATCAGGTCTGTCATCTAAAGGTAAACCTGATTGGAAGCTTCTAGAGATTTCTATAAGCCTATTATTAAGTACCTGTATCTCGGGGTCGAGTGAGGTGAAATCCTTCATGAAATCCGGTAATTGGATTATTGGATTAGGGTTTGGTACGTCTTCTGACCATCTGGATTTGCGTTTTTTGGTGGTTTCGGATTGTTGTTGTTCTTCGGATGATGATGGAGGTGGGTCCCACCGGGATTTACGGGAGCGTTTGGTTGTGGTGGTTGTGCCGTTTGTGGTTGTGTTTGGATTTGAGGATTGGGTTTCGGTGGGGTGATTGTTGTTGTTTGTATTGGAATCGTGGTTGGGTTCGATGGTGTCCATGACGGTGGTGGTGGCTGAGATAGGTGTGAAGAAAGAAAGAACAAGTATGAATTAGGGATTCTGTTTGGGGATATATATATATGGAGGTAAATAGTACTGTACCTTTTATAAATTTTTAACCGACTTTCAATTTTTTTTTTTTTATTATTTATTTATTTATTTATTTATTTATTATTTATTTTATTTTCTTCTTTCTAAATAAAATACATGTATTTTGTGGAAATTGTTGAGGGGAACACTGGCGGAGCTAGAAAAAATTTCTTCGGAGGGCCGAAATAATTTTTTTTTCCAGAAGAACATTAGATGGGAGGGTCGAGATGGAAAAAATAAAATTTTAACATATGAAATCGCGAAAAAATACACTAACGGGCTTAGGCCTAGGGGGCCGGGACCATTCCCGGTCCCTTAATAGCTCCGCTCATGGAGGGAACCTTTAAAGAATCGGGTCCTTTCAAGTAGGGCTGATCATAAAAGTCTGGAGATCGGACTAATCATACCGGACCAAATATATTTTAGTCTGGTACTCGGTCCATAATTTTTCTCATTTTTCATCTTCAGTCCGGTTCGATTCGATCTTACGTAAAACCGATCATAGACTGATGAACCGAGCAGGACCTGGACTGAACATTTCGATCCGGTCTTTTGTCCGGTATTTTAGGCCAAATCGGTTATCGGTCCGGTCGGGTTTTCGAACCGTGCTCAGCCCTACTTGATAAGGACTTACCGGTAATGTTTTTGAGCCTACTAAGAAACTTAGTTTCATTTTTATTGTGAAAAAACATTACCGATTATGTTAATATCAATTTGAGAGGATCTCAATCCTATATGTATATATGGTGTAAATTAAAGATGTTTTGTAAGTAAATCGGGATAAGTAAAAGCTAAAAAAGGAGTTAAGCTTGAACGAGCCTCGGTTTGAGTTTGACTTCCAACTTAGCTTGTGGAACAAACAAGATAATTACTTTTTTTTTGAATGACAATTGACTACCTCACATGTTATATGCATCACAAATATATCTCAAATGTTCTAAGTATGACTTGAACTCGCAACTATTTGATTGGGGTTTCTCACACAACATGAGCTACAATTGGAAACAAGCATGGTATTACTACATAACTATTGTTTGTGTACTTATGCATATTTATATATAAACGACCTCAAAGTAAATAATCAAATAAGCTCAAGTTCAGTGTTCTTAACAAGCCTTTAGATGAGCTTTATTTCATGCAAGCTCATCATAAAATGAGTCGATCTGGGTTTGTGAAATTTGTCATGAGCCGAGCTCGTGCTTTGATAATATAAACGAGTTGAGCTTGAACTTTGGGTGACTTGAGCTTGTTTTCAAGCCTACATTTGCTCATCACGTTTAATAACAAAAAATTGCAATTTTTCGGTAAAAAATGTATTATTTTTTTCCGAGTTTGAAAGTTTATGGATCCTGTTCTCAATCTTACATTCTTATTTTTTTTAACTAACAACCAGACTTGACTAAAGTTATCTCTTTGTCTATCACAAATGATTAATCAGTGAGATGGTGTTCAATCTCGTATACCAAGTTTAGAGTAAAATGCATATGCTCTACTTTTCACGGCGCCTAGTTGAAGATACATTTTGACCTTTCGATTTTGGTAATGTAAGCGTTCCCACTTCCTGCATCACGGATTGAACAATACTACTTCCTTATGAGTGAAAATTTGGGGCAAGATGGCCAATATAAGAACAATACGCGAGAACACAACCTCAAATTCAGGACAAGATTGCCAGAATTGATAATAATACAGTTACTTTATACAGCACTTGGGTAGTAACCCGGGAATACTCATCCCCTTTTATTACTGTGATACAGTAACACATTATTTAAAGACTAAAAACTCAGATGAGTGAATACTAAGAACCTAAGATCTTTCATATATTGCACAAACTTGCAACAACTATCTCATACAAACGACATCAACTTCACTGTTACACTCCATCTGGTATCAGCACAATAGAACCTGAAGTTTTTCGACCAGCCATGTCAGCATGAGCTTGAGCAGCTTGGGATAATGGATAAGTATGATTTACACGGACCCTGAAAGCCCCCGACGCCACATTAGTAAGCACCTCTTTAGTGGCTTCACGCCTCTCATCCCTTGAAATACCAGATGTCCTCAATGAAGGCCTTGCCAAGAACAGTGATTTTGTAGCGAGTGCAGATAAAGGTACTGGATCAGGTGTGCCAGAAGATTGACCATAACTTATCATATATCCACGATGTTTCAAGCATGCCAAAGAACCCTGGAACATATTATAGAGTACCTTACAATCATATTACGAATGTAATAAATGAAGGATGAAAGTATCACAGTTACCTCAAAGGTATCTTTTCCTACAGAGTCAAAGACAACTTCAACTCCTTGTCCTGATGTTATCTCATTAACACGTGTAACAAAATCCTCTTCTTTATACATAATAACATGATGACATCCATCTTCTTTGGCTTGCAAAGCTTTCTCTTTAGTAGAGACAGTTCCAATGACAGTCGCACCAAGCTTATTTGCCCATTGGCATAGCAAAGATCCAACCCCACCTGCTGCTGCATGGATCAGCACTGTGTGTCCTTCTTCTACCTGTATATAAATGATAGTAAAAAATATCATGATAGAAGATAAGAGGGTGTTTGGGATTGCTTATTGCTTCCATCTTATCTGCTTTGTTTGAATAAAACTAATGACCTTTTCTACTCATATCTAACCTAAAACCCTTGATTAGTATTTGATCGACACTTTTTAACAAATTGGTCTTTTTCCGGGTCTAATTGCATTTTAAATGTGCTCATATGTAATCCTAAACACACCACATAGACATATATTAGTTCTCTAAAATACGTATGTTTATCAATCAGTTAATTTAATGGATTAAGCATAGTGTATCTTACCTTGAACCAACTTTTGACAAGGAAATAAGCGGTTAATCCTTTAACCATGACAGAGGCAACTACTAAAGGATCAATGGGTGGAAGAGGCATTGCTTTGTCCGCCAAAACAATTTGCTCTTCTGTATATGTTCCCATCACACTACCTGAATGATAAACCATATCTCCAACTTTCAAATCATTCACTCCTGGTCCGATGGCTGTCACCACACCTACTGCCTCTACCCCTGCAAATCAAACTCATCCTTGTATTGATTGGACACTCATTCATACGTTATTTTGAAGGATTTTGAGTTCATATATGCCACATTCAAAGAGTACGTGATATTTGTACTAATGTCTAAAATGGAGCTTAAGAGCAAACCTGGTGTATAAGGAATTTCTGGGACCTTATAAACACCGGTACGGTAATAGATATCAATGAAATTAACACCAATGGCCTTGTTTTTCACTCTTATCTCGCCTTCTTTAGGATCCCCAATCTCAATATCCTCCCATTTCAGTACCTATTAAAACATTTTCTTCATAAGCATTTACAAACACAATAAAAATAAGCAGGATAGAAAAAGGACTTTTTCACTCTTTGTATGTCCAAAAGCTTATTCAGAAATGTAACATTTCCACTTAAAAAAAAAAAAAAAAAAAAAAAAAAAAAAAAAAAAAAAAAAAAAAAAAAAAAAAAAAAAAAAAAAAAAAATATCTTTTGTTTGCTATAGCATATTTAATGTGATTCTTTCACATAGCAATAAATGATTTATAAACTGACCATATCAAGCAATAATATACCACCTAGGAGACTAAAGTGAATAAATATAGCCTTGTTCCATAAAAATGATTAACATAGTAATTCACATATCCAACATATCACAATTTGCTAGTACCTTTTATAGTTATGTGTAGAAAAATTAACATAAAAATATAATTCCACATGTTCTAATTCTAACATGAAAACTCATGTTATAAAATAATCAAACCTCAGGACCACCAAGCTCATAAACCCTGATTGCTTTAACCATTCTTCAGTTCACTGGACACTGAATGGAAGAACAAAAGTTCTAAGGTTGATTTTGACGGAATATTTGATGTTCAAGTTGACCTTTTCCTCTGGATACATTACACATCAGTTATCAGACAGGTGTTTGTGTTCATATGTAAATTTGGTCCTTCCATTTACAGTTTTTACTTTATTGGGCCTTGTTCTTTCTCAGTGTTTGGAAAATTACCATTAAATATATGCTGCTCATTTACCATGACTCTAATGCTTATGTCAAAAAGAGACAGGTTGTTAACCGTGATAAGTATAGTATGATCATACTATTTCATGAATATATAATGGATAACCCTTATGCTGCAGTCGATGGATAAACGGACACTTTACAATTGCAGCACAATAAGGAAAAATTGGGCTTTCAGCAGAGTGATAGTTTCTCGCATGACAAATTTTTCCGTAGTCAAATTGAGTATGCAGAAGCAGTACTGTTTTATAGGAACTTTTGTGTACATATAAATTCAACAAACTAGAGACTGAAATAATTTGAATTTCTACCCTACAAATCTACAATGTCAAATACTAAAAAGACCTTGAACCAATTTTTTTTTTTAATCTGCTTCATCACCCAGTAGCACCAAGCATGTTGAGCTGTTTGACCCTCTTTTAACATACATGGTAGACGACTAGACGTGCATGCATTACTTTACTAGCAAGGCTACCAGTAATCTCGACATGAGCATGCACCATCTTTAAAATGATGAAATCGAGTTGCATCTCTAACAATAATTTCCCTACCAACGAGTTTTGAAATGAATTTTATAGCCAAGTGACAATCTTTACACACCCTCAGGTTCTTCATGATCCTCAAAGTACTATTCTTTGGAGTCTTCATTAACGCATACGCAATTGCAAGCTTTTCACTATGATGCATAAGAATCTCCTCTTTAACCTCTTCATCAAGATCATGCAAAACCGCTTCAGTTTTGGGTACAAACCCTAACTTTTTGATTCCCTTCCAAATTTCCGCCATATTCTGATAAATTTCATCTCTTTCTGGATGAACATTGTCATCAGCTCCAAACACATGAACTTGGTTCCGTATTTGAACCCAACTAAACCCTTGTTCCTTCTTCACTTGTTTAGACTTCATTGACTTTCTAATCTCCGCAGCATTGTCCCATTTCCCACAAGCAGAGTACACATTGGCTAAAGCCGAGTAGGCTCCACTGTTATCAGGGTCGATTAACAGCAGTTTCTCAGCTGCGACTTTTGCAAGATCCATGTTTTTATGAACAAAAC
Organism: Artemisia annua; assembly: GCA_014162995.1. Classification (NCBI taxonomy): domain Eukaryota; kingdom Viridiplantae; phylum Streptophyta; class Magnoliopsida; order Asterales; family Asteraceae; genus Artemisia; species Artemisia annua. Next base: position 157,619 of record LBNU01032954.1, read on the forward strand.
TAGAAGATAAAAGAGAACCCCAACCTATAACATCTGGTTCAATTGGCATATTTTTGATAAAATTCCATGCTTCTTCAAGTTTTCCTGCACGTCCTAACAAGTCAATCATGCAAGCATAGTGGCTTGGTGTTGGTTCAATCCTGTGTTTTTCTTGCATCAATTTGAAGTAATCACGACCTTCTTTAACTAAACCCATATGGGTGCAAGCCGAAATTACTCCAACATAAGTTATATGATCGGGCTTTATATCACAACTCAACATTCTTTCAAATAATTCCAATGATTCTGCTCCAAACCCATGTTGAGCTAAAGAAATGACCATAGAAGTCCACGAGACAGTATCTTTTAAACAACTTATCATATCAAACACACGTTTTGCATTACTAATATTCCCAGATTTTGCATACATGTTAATCAAAGCGTTACTTACTGAAACAGAAGGTGCAGATTCGGATTTTATGGCTCTTGCATGGATTTGTTTGCCATGGTCAAGCGAAGCTAAACTTGAACTTACACTTAAAATGGCTGCTAGAGTGTAACTATTGGGTTCTGGACCTTCTTTAATCATTGATCTAAAAAGATCCATTGCTTCATTGTTGAATCCGTTCTGCATATAGCCAACAATCATGGCGGTCCATGCTACGACATCACGATCTTTTAACGAATCAAATATTTTTCTAGCAGGATTCATGTCCCCTTGCTTAATGTATCCATCTAATAAGGCTGTAAATGCTATTAAGTTTAGATTAGAAATCCGATTTTGTTCTACTATCTTTTGAGCTATCTTGACATCACCAAACTTGGAGTACATGGAAATCAAAGCATTTCCAACGGCCCCACATAAATCAAATTCAGTTCTGATAAGATGGCAATGTATCTGTTTCCCGGAGTTTACCTCGTTAAGATTTGCACACGCTGATAAAACACTTGATAAAGTATATTTATCTGGCTTTAGTAGCGGATCCTTTAGCATATTTGAGAACATATCAAGAGCTTCAACATCAAAACCATGTTGATTGTAACCCGAAATCATTGAATTCCATGTAACTATATCTCTATCAGTCATTTTCTCAAATTGAGCTAACGCAAGATCAAACCGTTTACATTGCATATGCATTGATATCATAGTATTCCAGCTTGACGTACTCTTCACTGTCATCCTACCAAACACATATTCCGCCATCACTAAATCACCTGACTTTGCATACATATTTAGTAAAGAATTCGCAACACTAGTGTAACTACTAACGCCAACTTTCACAATAAACGAGTGAACTTTCCTACCAATCTCCAATGATTTCATCGCAGCACACGACGCCAAAACGATAGTAAACGTGTACTGAGTCGGCATTACTCTTGAACATATCATATCAACAAACAACTTTACCGCATTTTCAAACCGACCCATTTGATTATACCCCACCATAATCGCAGTCCATGAGACGGAATCAGGTTTCGGCATTTGTTTAAACACACGTTGTGCATTGTCAATCTGTCCCTGTTTCGCGTACGCTGAAATAATCGTGTTCCAGGAAGACGGGTTTTTAACAGGCATTTCATCGAACACTTGACGTGCGTCTACGAGAAAGCCTGTTTTGGCGTATAAGTTCATGAGATTGTTCATTAAAAACACACCAGCATGAACACCAGACTTGATTATTTGAGCATGAATAGGTTTGCCTAGACATGGGTTTTTGTTAGTTAAGGTTTTTTGAATTAAGAAAGCATAATGATCGTATATTTGGTGTCTAAATGTTGTCATGTAAGAAATATAATCTATGGCTACAAATACAATGCATCCACTTTTAAAATAGACATTTTTGGAGGTGTTTATTTAAGCTTTATGGTGTGTTTGCCCAAGCTTATGAAGTTGGGTTATCTTTATGCGCGAATAATAATATCATGGGAAAGTTACGTGATGAGACGAAAAGTGTCACGATTTTAAGGGGTCATTTAAGCCCTAAGTCGTGAATATATGATCAAATATTGCCTTACATCGTTTCTTTTGTGAATTTAGGTACTTTGAAGAGGAATTTTGAAAAAGGAAGCATTTTGGACATTTTTGGAGCATAAAAGTGAAGAAAACGACAAAGTCAAGAATCCAAATTGGAAACAGTACCTAACGACGTCAAGCTCTACAAGGTGACGTCGTCACTCATTGAAGAAGAGGTGGATGATTTTTACACTTGACGGCCCATAAAGTTTTCAAGACATTTACACGTGACGGCGTCACGTGTAATTTCACCAAAGCCGTCACGTTATAATCTAAAAAGAGACGGCCCAGAACCTATTCCAACCAGACGGCGTCAGAAGTGGATCTAGGCAATCAAGAAACCCTAATCATGGCGAGGTGACGGCGTCAGGACCCATAAGGTGACGTCGTCACCAGTGTAAATCTATATATATTTTTCGTTTTGTCATTCATTAAGGGAGGACTTTTGGTAGGAACTTAGGGTACGAACCCTAGTCGACTTTTGCAGCTATTTTGAGGTTTCAAACCCTCTTTTCTTCCATGTTTAATTGAAGATAAGTTATCCTTTAATCATTCAATATGTCTATGTGTTGTTTGATTATATCGTATGCTTTTCTTTCCTTTAACATGCTAGGCTAGGTTTGTTTGTGTTTGCTTAGGTCTAATGAAACCTAGTTATTGATTATTTATTGGTTTGGTTTGCTATTGATTGTTGTGGGTGGATGTTTATCGATGTTAGATTTAAGAAAATTGGCAATACTCCAAATGGTAACATGCTTGAACGTCTTAAGAAACATGAGTCAGATGTGTACTACGGCTATTTGGTTAAACTTAATGCATAAGCCACTGTTTATAATCCCTATGATATGGGCGCTTTACGCGTCGTTGTAGGAGGAGATAAGAGCTTATAGAGTTGGGGAAGATTGTACACGCCGCCACGAATGTTAATAAAAGACTAAAACCCGGCATCCACGCAATTGTAGCAAACCTATCAATTAATAAAAGATAACTAAGGAGTAAGGAAACCTAAGTAAACACGTTTGTATCCATATTAGAAGTCTCTCAATTTTATTTTCTTGTTAGTTTATTTTTATCGCATTAGTAGCTTTTGGGTTAGTTGACTAGCAAGTAATTTCGCCCACTTTTCTAATACCCGAGATTTTTACTTGCTTTCCTAAAAACATAAAAATACAAAAAGAATCATCCCTCACCTCTAGACCTAGTTTAATCCATTTCAATCCTAACGACACTATTCCCCGAGAGAACGATCAATCCCCCGGTACTTGCCACTACACTATACTACAACGGTCAGGTACACTGCTTGGTGGAGATTGCAAGCTTCTCAAGATCGCTTGAGAAGTAAAACCTTTTGCGTATACGCAATCCACGCATCATTACGCGAAACCAAAACAAACACATACAACAAACACATATGCTTTTGGAGTGTTGTGTAATGAATTCACTAAGCGGGTATGGAATTGTGGGAGAGTTGGATTAGCAATTTATTCATTATATTTCTATTGTAACTATATTTTTTTCGCCGCCGCTGTGCGCGGGTATCCAACTAGTTTATATAAAATAAGCTTATAAGCCTAAGGTTGTTTAAAAAAAATAGCCTAAGGTGAATGTTTTGATCAGCTTATGTTTAATAAATTGATAAATTCAAGTTTGAGTGGTTATCAGTTTGGTTATCGGATTATTCGGTTCAGCTAATTCGGTTACATTTTTTTCTTCGATTGAAAATTAAACCGAACTGAATTCAAATTGGATTCAACCGAACAAAAAACCAAATTTAAATTCGGTTTGGCTTTCGGGTTGACACGAATAACCCGATTTACATAATTTATATAGATTTTTATCATTAAAAAAAATCAGGTTTAAAAATTTTAATTTATATTAGGAAAAAGTTTTAATGGTTTTTTAAAATAAATATATAAAAACATATATATTTATGTGAATTCGGTTTTTGGTTCGGATTTTATTTTGCCAAAACCGTATTAAAAAAAACCAAAAATTTGGTTCGGTTACAGATTCAATTCGGTTTTATTCGGTTTGGTTCGGTTTCAGTTTTCGATTCCTGTGAGTATTACCAGATTATGAACACCGCTAAATTCAAGTATTTGGTTTGGGTTATGTTGGCAAATGACCATAAGGGACATGGGTTAAGGAAATGCGAACCTTAGATTTAGTGTAAATGAGGGTAAGATGGTAATTTATAATAAAACATGTCATATAAATCCAACTTTTCTTAAAAAAGTTATAATTTTGAGGCTTATTTAAACCCTCTTATATAAGCTCATAAGCTCACACATATAATCGTAGCTAAACACTTGCTTTAAGCTTATATTAGTCATATAGGCTAATAAGCTCATAAGTCCCCCATTATATATGGGTTTAGGAAACTGTTACAATTATTATTATCATTGTTTTGATATTTCCAGTTAAAGCTTTGAGTGTCATGAGCTTAGTGCAATAAATACTATTTTACTGATATTTGTATTTGTTGCAAATTATCACCGCAACTCTGAAATCTTGTGTTTCACTATTAAATTATAAACCTGTGAATTTCACTCAACTTTCGTGTTGACTTTTTAGTATGTTTTATCTCAGGTCCTTAAGTTACTTGGCTGGCACGGAGTAGCATGGATATTTAGAAGGCTACATTTTGTTATTATCATTCGAAAAACATAAAAACTTTATGTCGATTTATTATGTACTTATGTAACTATCTAGGACCTTTTTTGTAACCTCTGATATTTTTATGTAATCGAATGATACTCCTTTTTAAAACGTCTCATTTAAAGTTGTTATCTATAATTTATTACTATTGTGCTATGAAGTAACACCCAGATTAAATTCCGCTGCAATATCGAAATTCGTTTATGATGTTTTTGGCTTATGTTATATAAAGTATAAACTCATTTTTATGTCTATTTAGAAACTCTTTAGTTTATATAAGCTCAAATATTCAAAATAAGCCAAAAAAGTGAGACTATGGGCGAGTTCAAAGAAGATTTTAAAAAATCAAAGATAAAATGGATAAATTTTGACCATTCATTTTTCAATAAGGAAAAAAAACAAAAAAAAAAACCACTTTTCACCTTCATTTTTGAAAGGGCAAATTACCTGAAAATGTATGCAACTTGCCACTTTTTCTCATTGTATGTAGTTTTTTTTTTTTTTTTTTTTTTTTTTTTTTTTTTTTTTTTTTTTTTTTTTTTTTTTTTTTTTTTTTTTTTTTTTTTTTTTTTTTTT
>LBNU01032954.1:163284-185450 GCA_014162995.1 Artemisia annua
TGTAAAAAACGTACATAAATTTTAAAAATAATAAAAGTCATCTAACTTGTTACTTTTTGTCATTGTATGTAGCCATGATAAACGATCGTTACTCTAAAGGACTAACGGTGCAATGATAAACCTAACGACCGTTAGGTTAACCTGCTCCAGCAGGTGAATCAAGTCACCGCTACACACAATGGACGAATTTAGCAAGTTTAGTGACACATTGGGAAAAAAAAGAGAAAGCTACATACAATGGGAAAAAGTGGCAAGTTGCATACATTTTCAGGTAATTTGCCCTTTTTGAAAATAAAATATCTTACAAATGGTAAGTTGTTAATCGATAAAAACACACCATGACGACAAGAATTTTTTTATTCTTTCAGTAGACGGGCACTTCGATATATTTCTGACAATTTGTTTTCGTTTTTTACGGATATTAAATGTTAGACAATACGAAACCACATGTGATTTGTAATGCGAGTTTTAAATTTCAAATCACAAATCACATTGATTTTACTAATCATATGTAATTCTTCAGGGCGTAAGTTTCAACACTTACAAAAAATGGTCAAAAAAATGCCTCTATAATGAAAGATAACTTTAAGCTCGAAATAATGGGGTAATTAGTTTTACTTAACGATCAACGGCTTGTGAGATTTATTTTACAATGATCTAAGTGATTTTTTCATCTTGATTGAAAAATGAATGGCTGTGATTGTTCTATTTGATATTTATTTATTTATTTTTATTTTTTAATTAATTAATTAATTAATTAATTAATTACTTATTTATTATTATTATTATTATTATTATTATTATTATTATTATTATTATTATTATTATTATTATTATTATTATTATTATTATGTGATCTTTATTGAACCAAACTCAGAAACATAAGTTAAAAACCATACAAATCATAAACCCGTTATGTAGCAAAAAATGGTCCATGTTGTTTACTTACGATTAAAAACACAGTCTTTGAAAAATTGCAAAAAAATGTCTCTACCGTTTACTCTCGATTAAATAAACATTCACTAAGTTAAATCCAAAGACTCTTAGAGTAACACAGAATTACATAAACGTCCCTCTGGTTTACGTGTGTTGCAAAAGAAGTCCTTAAAGTTGCAGAAAATGTCCACCTATCACTGTGATTACATAAACAATCCATACATCTAATCTTAGGACTATTTGTGTAACGAACACTTGTGATTACAAACACAATCTATATGTTAAATCTGGGGACAATTTATGTGACATACATAAATAGTCCCTGTAATTACCTACCGGTTTCGGAAACGATCACTTCGTGAAATCTAAGGAATGTTTGTGTAACAAAAAAATTACGTAAAACCGCACCCCGTAGTGGAACGCGAGTAAAAAAAACTCCTCGTTCTTATTTTGATGTAACAAGAAAATATGCATTATATTATAGTCAAAAAAGAAAAATTGTGCCACTCGGTCACTTTTTGTTCTACTCCCACATACGTAAACTTTGCCCGTAACGACGAATCTCTTCCATAAGCTCATCGAAGCCTTTAGAATCCTTAATCCGTGACATTTTATGTAGAAAATTCTAAAACTTAGCACATGGGGCGGTTTCATTAACATTTTCTAAACCCAAAACTTCTGGCTTCCATTGTTTTATAAGAAAGAAAAGAAACTCGTTATACACCACTAAACTTGTTTATCTGATATCGAACAATTTTTTGTGCTAAAATGACTAGTTTTAGTTATAAAAAAACAAGAAAAAAGAGGATTGGACCATGTTTCTTTTTCAGCTAATATAACTTCCTAAATCACACTCTATATCAGTTAACCTTGCTGATCCAAACACCCCTTACAGATTCTTATTTCAACTTTTATGATGCTATTAGATGTTTTAACCCACACAATCAATACACAAGCTTATAACATGATGAAACAAACTTATAGAAGCACAGGAACACAAATATGAGCATATGACAGTTAATCAACTAAATGAACAAATATGAGATCTAGCAAACAAACAACAATAAATCAGTAACAAACCAATTCAAAACATCTCAATAATGCACCAAATCACAGTGGAACAATAGATCTAAACAATATAATAGTATATGAGATTTTAAGCTAAAAGTAACGATGAAACTCACTAGAGAAACCTCAGCTAAACAGAGGTACTCTTGAACATAGCCTATCTTTTTAGATAGGCTTCAGCAACAAGGAAATCAGGCCTTCAACTTCTTCTGATAAGCTGGGAGCTTATTGGAGCTTATTTGACTATTGTTGACTTTTTGAGAAAATGGAGATTTAGATCTAATTTGTTCCTAAAAAAGCTCACTAAAGCTAGAATAAGCTAGAATGAACTTGTACTAATAGAAAACAAGCTTGTTGAAGCTTGGTTTTGACAATGAAAACATATTTTTTATATTTTTCTTAATTNTTTTTTTTTTTTGGTGATTTTGATTTTAGGTTAACAATTATAAGATATAAAAGCTTAAATGACCTGAAAGTGATTAACTAATTCTAATGGAACAGTAAACTAGCTTTCCTAACACTTTATAATGTAAAAGAGATTTGAAACTAAATAGAATGAAACGAATTATAAAAGTAAATACCAAATTTTATTAACAAGATCTGAGATTTACAAAAGGAAAGCTTAAAATTACACACATGGTTTAATTTAGTTTATTTCTTCTTTCTTCTTCTACATAACACAAATTACTAAAATCACTAAAATCAATTTTGTTTGTTAACAATGTTGGGTAGAGATTCGTTTTTTTGTGAGTTTTGCTTCAAAACATTCGGTACCTAGAAAAAACTTCGACTACATGTTTCTTATTGTGATAAGATTATAATATTTCATTGGTGTAACAGTTTATTAAAGTTTTTTGAATTTATGAGTTGGGTTTCTTATTTGGTTTGTTTGTTTAACAGATCCCATGAATGAAGAGGCAACAGCTCCTTCTCATAAGTTGAAGATTCAAGATTTAGTATGTTTTCATGAATGTTGATTAGAAATCGGGGTTTGTTATTTGTTACAAAAAAAGGGTTGATTTTTTGTTGTTATTAAGAATTGTTAAATCTAAATCTTTTTTTATACATATAATTTAAATGTTTCTTGATTATATTATGTTTGTTAATTGTCTGTTCTTTTCTTGATTAGTGTTTCTTGTTATATCTTAAAAACAAGGTTTCTGATTTAGAGGGTTTTCTTTTTTTAATTTACAAGAATCTTAATATTTGTGTTTTTCATTATTAAAAGTTTAGATTAGTTACTAGTTTTCTTAATCTTGGCTCCATTTTTTTTTAATTTTCGTATTTAAGGTAAAAGATTTCCTCTATGTTTTTCTTTACAAAGTTTTATTCTTGGTGATGGTGTTTGTTAATTGTAGTACTATTTTAATAGGGACCTTAAATAAATAAAATTTTTCTATGTTATTTTACAACCGGATATCACTTTCTTAGAAGATCTGGACCATGAGCCGTTGAAAAATCTTTACAAGAAGCATATTAGGTATATAGCCTATTAATATGGACTAATAATATGAATCTAGTTCGATGTAATGTTATGTGTTCTAATATAATCTTTTTGTGTGTTATTTTAGATTGGAAAGCTGCAAAAAGACGACATGGTTACTCAAGTATATTTTCTACACCTCCTTCTGAATCTGGAATCATGAAAAACCAGTCTAAAAATCATTCAGAAAAGAAGAACAAGACGAAGGGTTGTGATACATCTGATTCTAGTGTGAAGGGTGGTAATAAGGTCAGTGATAAAGATGGTAAGGTTGAGAATTATGTGAAGGGTAGTAATAAGGTTGGTGATACGTCTAATTCTTGTGTGAAGAGTGGTAATAAGGTTGTTGATAAAGATGGTAGGGCTGATGATGCAATTGAAAAGACGGATATTTATGTGAATGGTACATTTCATTTTTGTGTGAAGGGTAGTAATAAGGTCGGTGTAAAGATGGTAAGGCTGATGATGCAATTGAAAAGACTGAGAATTATGTGAAGGGTGTGTTTGATTCTTGTGTGAAGGGTGGTAATAAGGTCGGTTATAAAGATGGTAAGATTGATGATGCGATTGAGGTTCCAAAGTTTAAGGATTCTGTCAACGGTCGTGACAAAGAAAAGACTATCGTTTATGGAGATGAAGTTGGTGATAAGATTGAGACTTTGTGTGATTTGTCGTTGATGGAAATAAGAAATAACGCAAATGATGTTGTTGGTGCAACTATAATTCTTTAACGGGGAATTTAAAGGTTTGTGATAATGCCATCAATGGTGTTGTTGTTCAAGAGTCTGATGCTTGTGTGAAGGGTAGTAATAAGGTTGGTGTTGCCTTTCAAAAAAAAAAAAAAAAAGTAATAAGGTTGGTGTTAAAGCTAACAACTCTTATGATGTGATTGTGGTTCCAAAGTCTAAGAATTATGTGAAGGGGGATGTCGGATATATGGACTTTTATTGATATACAAACTCTCAGCATTACATTCTCCAGCACCACCACCATCTACAACAATACGAGAACACTCAAATGGCACTAAGCTAATTTCTATTGTTGTTTGAAAATCATAGTGCAAACTTTCAGACATCAACGACTTGTTGATCACGGGTTCTTTCATGACAAACTTGTTCTTGTATGGTTTTTTGCAAGTAGGCTTTTTGATTTCTCTTGTAGTATGATCACCCCTTCAAATTCCACAAATTTGTTCTCCTCAAACTGATTTTGCTTGAAACGGGCCTTTGATACCAAATGTCACGGGCTACTTGTTTATTAGCAAATCGTGCGATACTAACCTTGCTAGCTAAGCCTTACTCTCATTCTTAATGTTAATAATATTCAAAACAAAATGAAAGTGACACTTAAACGAGGCCTTTTATTTATTTTTTTTAAATTAAAGAAAATGATCTACACTTCTTATACTACTTTGTTGCAATTTTTACAACTTAATGATCCCACATGACTACCTATTTATAAGGAGCCCTCGATATCTAAAATCTTCTATTCAACTTAATCAAAGAGGATTTTAGATTATCTATTATTCTTTGTACGAATGTTCTATAATATATACGAGTAATAATCTATGGTTTTTATGCATTCTATATTGTCTAAGCCCTTCTAGATTATAGTAGCCTTTAATTAAATCAAAATGTGAAGTTTAATATTTTCGCAATATTTGAAATAAATTAGTGATTTGTTGTTTTAGAAAAGAAGATCGGCACATCATACCTAAGTTGGTAACTACCTATTTGCGTGCAGTTTGTGCCAAATTAGTGCCACTTCAGTATTTCACATTTCATAATCACACAACAAAAATACCCCCTCTACTATGACTTGAGCTTTTTGCGTGCCATTTCGCAGTTTTTGGGCCTCACTATTTTTTTCCTTTTTCAAATAAACTAAATTTTCATTTATTTAAAAATACATACTAAATTTCAAACAAACTAAATTTTCATTCATTAAAAAATACATACATATTTTACAATACAAAAATTAAAAATACAATACGAAAATTAAAATATATTTCATGAAAATAAATATGCTTCGAGCTTTTACATTTCTCTATAATTGTTAACGAATTCTTCGTTCTCAGCAATGCTTCTAAGTTATTTGTTCCTAGCCAACATCAAGTTGTTATCGTTCCTCATATCGGCTCTAGTCATCATTTCAACCGTCTGCAAACCGCAGTCGATAATGGGATGATCAGGCAGCGAACCCACCTTTATTATTTCAGGCCTACAACTACTAACTCGATGAGTAAAGCGATGAATCAAGTTCAACAATTGCTCAGCGAATGCGATCTTAACATGAAGTTCTTCTCGTAGTCGCATCAGGATTGTTAGTCTCACATCATTTGGTTTGGTAGCCATAGTATCCATAGTGTGAAAAAATAAATGATAGTTGGGAGAGTTTAAAACGAAGTTGTGTGAAAAACATGAAAGATGGTTAAGGGGTATTTGTAGGGGGAAAAGTAGCCGATGGAGTAATACAAATTCAAAAAAGAGGTTGTACATGTACGAAATCAAACAAACTAATTTTTCATTCATTTAACTAAAAATACAAATTACAATATGAAATTTAAAAATAAGACGAAAACCAAAACACAATCGTCCTACTTATTCCCTTTATGCATCGAACGAACTTTTGCACTGATATCATTTTGTATTTTGCTCGCTAATTTATACAATTCATTTTTAATCTCGTAATCTTTCCAAGACGCTTCTTCTAGAAAAGTATCAACCGAAGCTAGTTTTTCTTGCGGAATGTCTTTNTACAAATTCAAAAAAGAGGTTGTACATGTACGAAATCAAACAAACTAATTTTTCATTCATTTAACTAAAAATACAAATTACAATATGAAATTTAAAAATAAGACGAAAACCAAAACACAATCGTCCTACTTATTCCCTTTATGCATCGAACGAACTTTTGCACTGATATCATTTTGTATTTTGCTCGCTAATTTATACAATTCATTTTTAATCTCGTAATCTTTCCAAGACGCTTCTTCTAGAAAAGTATCAACCGAAGCTAGTTTTTCTTGCGGAATGTCTTTGCATTCCGCATATGCTTTCCTCAGATCATCTTTAGCATTATGTGTGTTGTTAAACCTCTCAGCTAACTCGATAATCTCTTCCTGACGAATGTAATCCCATCAATTAGTTTTTAAACACTATTTGTGATTTTATCGACAATATGTGGAAGTAAGCAAGACATAACTTTTTGTAGAAAGAATTAAGATTTTTGTGTGAAAAGTGTTAATGTGTGGGTAGTATTTATAAAGGTGGGATAAAAAAAATTACATCTGAAAAACTAGCCGTTTGGAGGGCCAAATGGTCCAAAAGTTCATTGCTAGTGTGCAAATGGCGCAAGTGACTGAAGTCACATTTGAAATGACGAGGTGTCTCGGTGGTGTGGTAACGGGTGAATGGCGGCGCTATTTAACCTTCACGTGTGAATGGCGAGCATCAAATTTTAACACACCCTCCCCTATAACATTATCTATAGGGGCCATGTGTAAAACAAGTAAAGTTCGAGTTGCGCGTTACCGCGATATTCATTTTTTGGTTAGCATATCACTTTAACTATACTCCCCTTGTATCTTACTATTTTTAGTACGTAATCATACTTTTTGACTTTTTATTTGACCAATCAACGTAGTCTCACATAATTAAACCGGATAAAATCGTCCTTTTTCATGAAGTTAGCTTGATTATTTCAAGGTTGTTTGCACCTAACATGTCCTACCAATTATTTGAATTTAAAAAAAGTTAAATATTAGTTTTCACCTCGTTTAAAATTCAATATCATGAACTACAAATTACATAGCGGATTTAAGTAATGTTTTTTAGGGAAAATAAAATTAAATATATACTTACTTAAAATTCAATATCGTCAACCATAAATCCCAATTAAGTTACGTAGTGTTCTTTTTTACTTTTTAGGAAGAATAAAATTAATAAAATTATTTTTATAATCTCTATCTATATCTATATAATCTAGAAAATTTGAGTTTCATGCAATAAATATGAGTATTAATAAGTTTTTGCTTGGTGGATAGGTGATAAAAATGTGCGACTGTTAGTTGAGAAAATGGGTAAAAAATGTGCAATCGATAGTTGGAAAGATAGTCAATTTAATGTTGATCGGTAGATGCATTTATGCAATAAATGTGAGTGTTAATAAGTATTTGTTTGGTGGATAGGTGGTAAAAGTGTGTGACCGGTAGTTCGGAAAATGGGTAAAAAATTTGTGGCCGGTAGTCGGAAAAGATGGTTAATTTAATACTAATGGGTGGATTGTAAATTTAAATGTAGAGATAATATATAGCAGGTGGTAATGTCAATTAATATTTTTAGTGGGTAAGTGGTAAAAAATGTGCGATCGGTAGTTGGGAAGATGAACAATTTAATATTATTGGGTAGATAATAAATTTAAAGTTAGAATTAACTTATATAAGTTATGTAAAACTTCATAAATATGTCTAAAATCATCTCTTATGTATTTATTAACCAAAACCCTTAATTTTCATCATAATTCATAAAACTAAACTTGAGTTTAATCACATACCTTGATTATAAATATGTTAAGAAGACTTTTTACATCATAAAGTTAGCATAAGCACCTCAAAATCATCCTAAATCATTTTAGGGATGATTACTTCATGATAAAGTGTTCTTAGTTCCTTCCCTCCTTGAAAACACACACCTGAACATATGAGATTGTTATGAAATTCTGAGATTATAAGTCATCTAAACATAATGGGAATTCTGTAATTTCAGCTTCTAACGTTAACTTTGCACCGTTAGTCCTTTCTGTTAAATATTTTGCACAGTTAGTCCTTTTCGTTAACTATTTGCTTGACAAGTCATCATTTCTATTAAAAACTAACGAAAGGACTTTATAATATGCCAAAAGCATTATAATATATTTATGATCAAATCTATAAAATTTGGGCTGTTACGACTCTCCACCACTTAAACTATTCATGTCCACACGAATTACCTCGGGGTGACTATACTAAATAATGTTCTGTCTGTTTAACTAAGTCTTCCCCACTTAGACTGTACTTATGAAATTCACTTTTGAATCTAACTGTTCTATATGATCATAAGACTTGTCACAATATTTTCTAAGCTTACATTATATACTTACTCTAGGTCTAAATCTGAAACTTCTAGAATTTACTACATATCACATGCCTAATTTTAAATAAAGTATTGCTAGGCTATTATCTGCTTCGGCATGTTTTATATCCTTTCTGTTTCTACTAGTAAGTACTAAGTCTGTCTATGTGTTCGCATGTCGTCCACTCTCCATGGACTAGTTCTGAGTTTTCTCACTGACTCTACTACAGTGCTATACTAGTTTTCTATTGGGCTTTGGGCTGTTCTTGCTAATCTATCTTACTGTATTACACTGAACTTTACTGGTATCTAAGTTGTCCTGACCATTCTATTCTATTAATATTTAAGTTATAAAATCTAGTTACTGAATCTACATATTGAAACTGATAAGACTTATAATTGTTCTAATCATGCACTGCACACTACTCATGGTTGCACACTTTCTGATTCGAATTTGACTTAAAATATCATTCCGTCTTACTAAAATTCAGTCTCATCTACTGATGAGACGAAAAATGACACGATTTTAAGGGGTCATTTAAGCCCTAAGTCGAGAATATATGATCAAATATTGCCTTAAATCGTTTCTTTTGTGAATTTAGGTACTTTGAAGAGGAATTTTGGAAAAGAAAGCATTTTGGACGTTTTTGGAGCATAAAAGTGCAGAAAACGACAAAGTCAAGAACCCAAGCTGAAACAGTACCTGACGGCGTCAAGTCACGCAAGGTGACGCCGTCACTCATTGAAGAAGAGGTGGATACTTTTACACTTGACGGGCCAGAAACTTTTCAACACATTAACATGTGACAGCGTCACGTGTTAAATCACCAAGGCCGTCACGTTATAAGCTAAAGAGAGACGCCCCAGAACCCAATCTAACCAGACGGTGTCAGAAGTGGATTTAGGCAATCACGACCCAAAAGGTGACGCCGTCAGATTGTAAAATCTATATATATTTTTCGTTTTGTCATTCATTAGGAGAGGACTTTTGGTAGGAACTTAGGGTACGAACCCTATTCGACTTTTGCAGCTATTTTGAGGTTTCAAACCCTCTTTTCTTCCATGATTAATTGAGGATAAGTTATCCTTTAATTATTCAATATGTCTATGTGTTGTTTGATTATATCGTATGCTTTTTTTTCTTTTAACATGCTAGGCTAGGTTTGTTTGTGTTTGCTTAGGTCTAATGAAATCTAGTTATTGATAATTTGTTGGTTGGTTTGCTATTGATTGTTGTGGGTGGATGTTTATCGATGTTAGGCTTAAGAAAACTGGCAATACTCCAAATGGTAACATGCTTGAACGTCTTAAGAAACATGAGTCGGATGTGTATTATAACTATTTGGTTAAACTTAATGCATAAGCCATTGTTTATAATCCCTATGGTATGGGCGCTTTATGCGTCGCTGTAGGAGGAGATAAGAGCTTATAGAGTTGGGAAAGATTGTACACGCCCCCACGAATGTTAATAAAAGACAAAAACCCGGCATCCACGCAATTGTAGCAAACCTATCAATAAATAAGAGATAACTAGGGAGTAAGGAAACATAAGTAAACACGTTTGTCTCCTTATTAGAAGTCTATCAATTTATTTTCTCGCCATTTTATTTTATTTGCATTAGTAGTTATTTGGGTTAGTTGACTAGCAACTAATTCTGCCCACTCTTCCGATACCTGAGATTTTTACTTGCTTTCCTTAAAACCTAAAAATACAAAAAGAATCATCCCTCACCTCTAGACCTAGTTTAGATCATTTTCAATCCTAACGAACACTATTCCCCGAGAGAACGATCAATCCCCCGGTACTTTCCACTACACTATACTACATCGGTCAGGTACACTGCCTGGTGGAGATTGCAAGCTTCTCAAGATCCCTTGAGAGGTAAAACCTTTTGCGTGGACGAAATCCACGCATCATCTACCTTTATTGTTCTAGAAACTCCTCGAGACATCATATGATCCCAAAAAATCCATTTTATAAGATGTGACTATTATTATGTAATACTTGCATTACATAAACATGTCTTTATTGCTATCATATTCTACCTTGATTCATAACTAAAAAATTCTATCTATAGTCATATGCTACTATCATGTTAATCTGCTGCTATTTATGCACTTCTATTCATGCATTATGCTACTCATCACATACTGGCGCGATAACATGACTGCTAATCATAGCATACAATACATGCTAGGTCTAATTCTGACATTTTGCACTACTAACATGATATTATATATATGTGAAGTTCTGATGTTATTCATTGGTCACACTGCTCTGTTTTTATCATTTAACATTTTATGTATTTCTACTCGTGATTTCTGATCCTTATTATATACTAAGATAATAAACATGGTTTAATAATGCACTTAAACTCGTGCATTCTAACTCTGTTTCGCTTATTGGGAAACTATGTTACTACTGGTTATGACATGATATGCATATGCTATAACTAGTTCTGATTCCTGATTCATACTGGTTATATTTATAATCCTGTTATCATGGCATTTCTAATCATACATTTCTACTCATAAGGCATTCTTAACATACTAAACATAATCATAATTCAATTCTGCATATAATACATGAGTCTATAAGGTCAATATAGAGTTATGGTTCAAGTCTAAGTACCCTCTACTAATGGCGGATACTTAAATACCTCAAACCAACGGTCTAATACCAACTTGAAATGCCCGTATTTTTTTTTAAATATTGAATACACCGTATAGGCCTGAACCCTATATGTTGTATGCAGTTATACGCCGTATAGGATCTGCCCTATACGTCGTATAGACCTGCAATACGAAAACTGCATAAACTGAAATATGATTCTAGAAAACTTGTAAACTCTAAAATATATTTCATTAACAAAACATATGAATATTGTACATGAGTTACATAAGCGGAAGCGTAAAATACTACGGGTGTGGGGTGTTTACCCAAAACCCCTTATTTCGTCCCATTTTCAAATACTTGTTCTAAATTGACTATTACAAATCTGACACTTAATCGTAAAGTTTTGAGGTGTTAACAAGATGAATAACAAAGAATGGTTGAGATGATCGTCACCTATATACCCGAGCATTACCAATCTCTTAAGTCATCTTTTTAATCTACAAGCCCCCAACGTACATATGACCTAACCCGCAAAATATGGAAACTGAGTATGGTAGATCCTGATAACTTAGTGAGTAAACAGGTTTGAGCCTAAATCTGTAACGTGAGCTATATTATATACGAGTTTCTGCATTAGCGCATAAGCACAGTTCTGGATCTAAGGCTATATCTGAAATGATTATTGCAATGCTAAACATGAACATACTAATACATAATATGCTATAAATGGTACAACTTTTAGTCATCTCGCTACTTGTACATGGCATATATAATTCTGGTTCTGAATTCATAATCATGATATAATATCTGAGCACTTGCTTCTGTCTAGACGATGCTTAGTCGTCATGCTATAAGTGAGAACTTTCCTGATCAACGAGTAATCTTGGGGTTCTAACTTGTCATCGTGTTTTTCTAAACTCGGTTCATCCATAAAGGATGCTCAATCATGTAAACTTGCTATAATTTTTCTAAATGTAAGTTACCCACATGGATGTAACTATTAAATTAAGCATGGTTCATCCACATAGGATGCTTCTGTGGGAGTTCTACATTGTACGCTTCTTAGGTATGTCGTGCAATTCTTAGGCATGTTACATGACTAATGGTGCATTTCATAGTTACCCTTGACGTGGCTAATGGCGCTTCTTGTAAGCACCCTTAACATGGCTTGTATCATACTTGCTCGTTCTTGACTATAGCTCAAAACAAAAACATGATAAACTTGATTTGTAGGTGTATATGTCGTATACACACCAAGGTGTATACGCCGTATACCCCTACCATATCATAGGATAAGCCGTATCCCCTATCTAGGATATGCCATATCGATGCTGATACATACCTGCACTAATTTATTCACTTAGCCAATTTACTATATGAAACAATACGTGAACTACTCTATTGAGATATAACATACACATGGTCTAAAAACTTCACCAAAACATAAACATAAACTAACACTTGCGCTAAACATGAAATACTCGCATAACGAGCTACGAGTGAACCGTTAATCACCTCGGTTAGCTTAGGCATTCCTCGGGTACTCCTGGACTTCCGAGATCACCAAAACACATAAAATATATCATTCAATAGTCATTAGAACCTACCACAATATCCATATACATAACCTACATCATTTTCGCTAACTTATGTGAAATATCAAAATTTGCATTTTCTATACAGTCTGCTGTAAATTGCAGATTTGACCCACTTAAACTTGGAATTAGAACATGAAACCAATTGCATCAAAAAGTATACTAAGAGAGCTACAAGTTTTCTGGACAGTCTGTTATGAATTGCAAATTTGACCCACTTAAACTTGGAATTAGAACATGAAACCAATTGCATCAGAAAGTAGACCCAAAGAGCTACAAGTTTGTTTTATACCTCAACTTAATTCGACAAACGGTTTATTCTCTACAATCTTTCAAAGTTACTAAATTGTCTGCACTACATGTTGTCATTTTAACAGTCTGCTACACTTTTGCTTATTTGACCCACTTAGATTTTGAATCATGACCTGAGACTAATTTTATTAAAAAGTAGACTCAAAGAACTATAATTTTTTTTTACCACATCACAATCCGATGAACGGTTGATTCACTATGATATTTCGAAGTTGACAGAAAATTCTGCTTAACATGTTGTCCTACTTTCATAATTCACCGAAATCACCCAAACCTAACATAAGACGTTACAAAACACTTTCATACTCATACCTCAACTTGTTAAATATCTTAAGATCATTTTTCATCAAGCTATAAGCAAAATTTACTAGTTTAAGTACTAATTTAAGACTATGCCAAATATTCCTTTTTTATAAACTAAACGTCATCTTTATCATAAGCCATGGACTAGTTAAGTTTTCTACACATAAACTTTTGCAAATTCAGAAGCATAATTAATCATGATTCCCAAAACATACTAACATAATCCATGATTATTGTTATCATCATCTATGATCATATAACTTATGCAAAACTTCATAAACATATCTAAAATCATCTATACATAATACACTTATTAACTAAAACCCTTAATTTCCATCATGATTCATAAAACTAAACTTGAATTTAATCACATACCTTGATTATAAATATGTTAAGAATACTTTTTACATCATGAATTTAGCATAAGTACCTCAAAAATCATCTTAGGGATGATTACTTCATGATAAAGTTTTTTTAGTTCTTTCCCTCCATGAAAATACACACCTACACATGTGAGATTGGTATAAAATTATGAGATTATAAGTTACCTAAACATAAGGGCAATTTTGTACTTTTAGCTTTTAAAGTTAACTTCGCATTGTTAGTCCTTTCTATTAAATATTTTGTACCGTTAGTCCTTTTTTGTTAACAATTTGCGTGACAAGTCCTCATTTCTATTAAAAACTAATGGAAGGANGTTAAGACAAAACAAGACATACACCATAATAGCTGTGACACACTATAGCAACACCATTCTGAGGTGGGGGGAATCACCAAAGTGAGCTTTTGATAGACACAAACATATAAAGGTGTAGCTTGACAAAAGTACACTAAGTACATAAAACATACAAAGAAGAAAAAAGTAAGCATCCTAACAGGAGCTAGACCAAAACCTAACAGATCCAAAGACAAATCCCAATTCAGCAGCAAGCCGTCGATGACGGACCACAACAGCTCTGAGCAGAAGAGACCAGCTGGTAACGGATCTGAGCAGAAAACCACGGTGGTAACACCGCCTACAACAGCAGCGACAAAAAGGGAGATGGCAGATCTGCAGTTAAGGCTTTATTGTGGAAAGGAAAAACACAAAAGAAAGATTCGGGCGGCCGGCCAAAACCGGCCGCCGAAAAAGTTGATTTGATTAGAAAGGGGTGGATTGGTTTTGTAGAGAGTGGTAGGAGAAAATGTTTTGAGAGAGAAAGTTGCTTTGGGGTTTAATGGAAGGAATTGAAAACACACACCTACACATATGAGATTTATATGAAATTATGAGATTATATTTGAAATTTTAGATCTTAAAGTTAACTTTGCACTATTAGTCTTTTCCATTAAATCTTTTGCACCGTTAGTCCTTTTTTTTAACTATTTGCGTGACAAGTCCTCATTTCTATTCAAAATTAACGAAGGACTTTTCTAATATGGCAAAAGCATTATAATATATTTCTACTCAACTCTATAAAATTTGGGGTGTTACAAACCGTAGTCAGAAAGATGATCAATTTAATGTTAATGGGTAAATAGTTAATTTAAAGTTAAATTTAATGTATGGTAGATGGTTTAAATTTCATAAGTATTTGTTTGGTGGGTATGTGGTTAAAATGTGTGACCGGTAGTTGGGAAGATGGGTAAAAAATCCGTGATCGGTAGTTGTGAAGATGGTCAATTTAATGTTACTGAGAATATGGTAAATTTAATGTTAGAGTTAATATAAGATAGCTGGTCTAATTTAAAAGAGGTAAATGTCAATTAATATTTGTTAAGTGGGTATATAGTAAAAAAAATGTTCGACCGATAGTTGAGAAGATGGTCAATTTAATGTTAATGAGTAGATGGTAAATTTAAAGTTTTGAGTTATTAGGGCATCTACTATGGTAAACCTTTTTAAAGGTTTATAAGCGTGTTTTGACATTAATTTATAAACCTTTTTGTTTTATAAACCTATCTCTACTATGTATAAATCTTTTCAAGTTTTATAAACATCTCACATAATTCAAATGCGTTAAATTATGAAAAAGTTCAATATCCTAGACCTCTTCATGCCACATAAGCTTGAAATAGATGTTCATTATGGTTTACAAATTTTTAGACCTCTTCATAACTTTATAAACCTTTTCATAAACCACCATAGTGGATGCCCTTATATAGTATATGGCTTAATTTATGAGTAGTAATGTCAATTAATATTTATTAGGTGGAAATGTGGTAAAAAAAAGGGGTGTTGTAAATACACTGAAATAATTATATAATCATTGTCAAATCAATCTTAATTACCCTTCTTTTTCTCTTGCACCAAGAACCCCATTTATTAACAAAATACTCTTGAATAGTTACCATCAATATATTAATTATTTATTATTTTTTCAATCTTTTTCTATCACCACCATTTATTGTTGTCTCTCATCAACTCCCCGTCATCCCCATTTCTATCAGAATCTTCATACATAAATGCAAACAGAGCTCAAAGACTAGTTCAAATAAGAACACATAATATCCAAACAAATAAAAACATATAAATTCCAAACAAGAGAATGAACAAGGTCTGATGGTCGCTAGATCTACTAGGGTAGAGTGTGGAATGGCAAGTAAATAGCAATAGTAATAATGAAATTGTTGTGGTGATGTCGCCGGAAAAATATCCGATTGGAACATTCCGGCCGTAGACGATTTACGGCGAGTTGATAGGGTGGTTCCCGACGATATTTTTCGCCAATATTTTCCGATGATATTTTCCGGAGACATGGTGATAAGGTGGCCGGATATTTAAAGATAGAGAAAGTATTTAAGAGTTTGTGTGTGATAAGGTGGCCATATTTTGGGAAGAAAGAGATTAAAAGAAATGATGAGTTTATTTAATATATTTTTTTCAATAAAGTTGGTTTATATTTTTACTTTTTTAAATTAAATGAGGTTATAATAAATGCTTTTTCAGTTTCCAATGTACTGACCAATATTTTTCTTGGTGAATTTAGTAGGACTCGTAAAAAAATGTGCAAACAGTAGTTAGGAAGGTAGTCAATTTAATGCTAATGGATAGATAATAAATTTAAAACTAAAGTTAATATATGGTGGGTGGTTAAATTTATGAGTAGTAAATCTGTAAATGTCAATTAATATTTGTTAGGTAGGTCGGTGGTAAAAATGTGTGACCAATAGTTGAGAAGATAATCAATTTAATGTTAATGAGTAGATAATTAATTTAAAGTTAGATTTATTATTGATAGGTGGTTTAAATTATGAGTAGTCAATGTAACAACTAACAAGTATTTGTTTGGTGGGTAGGTGGTAAAAATATGCGAACAGTAATTGGGAAGATGAGTAAAAAATACGCAATCGATAGTTAGGAAGATGGTCAATTTAATGTTAATGGGTAGATGATAAATTTAAAATTAAAGTTAATATATGGTAGGTGGTTTAATTTGTGAGTAGTAAATGTCAATTAATATTTGTTAGGTGGATAGGCGGTAAAAAATGTGCGACCGGTAGTTTGAAAGATGGACAATTTAATGATAATGGGTAGATGATAAACTTAAAGTTATAGTTAATATATGGTTGGTGGTTTTTTTTATGAGTATTAAATGTCAATTAATATTTGTTAGGTGTAAAAAATGTGTGACCGTTAGATGGGAAAATGGTCAATTTAACGTTAATGGGTAGATTGTAAATTCAAAGTTAGAGTTAATACTCCCTCCGTCCCAAAATTATTGTCCCCTGATAAAAAACACACAGTTTAAGAAGTACATTTATTACAGCTTTCTCTTTCTTACTTTTTGACAGAATGACGATTTTGCCCTTAGGTAATTAATTAAAGTCTTCTTTAAGGTATGTCATAATAATTTTAAACAAGCGTAATATAGTAAACTTGGTTAAACTTCCCTATCTATTTTTAGTAGTGAACAATTAAATTGGGACATCCCAAAAAGAAAACGTGGACAATAAAATTGGGACGGAGGGAGTATATGGTAGATGGTTTAATTTATGAGTAGTTGGAAAGATGATCAATTTAATGTTAAATGGTAGATAGCTAATTTAATATTATATTTAATATATGGTGGGTAGTTTAATTTATGAGTAGTAAATGTCATAAGTATTTGTTTGGTGTGTAGGTGGTAAAAGTGTGCGACCGGTAGTTCATAAGATGGGTACAAAATGTGAGACTGTTATTTGAGAAGATAATCAATTTAATGTTAATGGGCAAATGATAAATTTAAAGTTAGAGTTAATATATAATAGATGATTTAATTTATGAGTAGTAAATTTCATTAATATTTGTTAGGGGTATGTGGTAAAATATGTGTGATTGGTAGTTTTGATGATGGTTAATTAAATGTTAATGCGTATACAATTAATTTAAAGTAAAATTTAATATTTGGCAGATGGTTTAATTTATGGGTAGTAAATATCAATTAATACTTGTTAGGTGTGTAGGTGGTAGAAAATGTGTGACTGGTAGTTGGAAAGATGATCATTTAATGTTAATAGATAGATGGTAAATTTAGAGTTAGAGCTAATATATGGTAGGCGGTTTAATTTATGAGTAAATTAATATTTGTTAGGTGGTAAAAATGTGCGATCAGTAATTAGGAAGATGATCAATTTAATGTTAATGGGTAAGACCCGGCTATTCCATTTCACGACAATACAAAATCGACGGATCGAGTTTTGAGATTGATGTTTTGACGGGACGGTATAAAGGCAGCGGTTCATGGAACTTGATAAACCCGCACCCTGATACTATGTTAGAATTAGTAAATCCTCATGCTCTGTTATTATTTATGATCAAATATACATACATCAAAAATTTTGCATAATAAAAATAACTAACATGGAGTAAGCTTGATAGTAAATAACAAACACTGCATGAGCTAATAATCGTTTGGCTAATATATACAAGAGAATATTGTATTTGCACCAAATACTCAGATTTGAACCTTTTTTGGACGACTTGAGCAAACATCACTCTTTCTTTTATTTTTCTTGATAATTAACAGTAATATATAATGAAACAAATTTAGTAGCAAGAGTTTTACTATGATATGCATGAGAAAAGGTAAGAAGTATATGTTAAAAATTTGATGTATAAACTTGTTATACTTCGAGATTTTATAGTTTTTGTTTCAATTATACACTTTAAAAATGATAAACTCCATACCCTCAGAATCATTTATAGTCGTTTATTACGATATTAGGGCCCGTTTGGTTTGTAGATGGGTTTAGATTAGGAGTTGGATTTGAATGTAAAGTTGTAGATTAGGATTACGATTTGGATTTGATGTAGGAGAGAGAAAATAATATTTAATAATATTAATTATTTTATATAATATTTTTGTAATAAAAAATATTATTATTAAAAATAAATATAGAGATAAATGAGAGTAGAGTTGTAAGTGGGGCCCATAAAAAACATGAATATTTATCAAACCTCACCCTTCCCCCTACTTTTGAAAAGTGTGAGACCATTGGGGCTGAGTCGTAATTTTAAACCCTATAAACACAACCAAACATTAGATATCATTTATTAAATCCAAAACCCAAGCAAATCCCACATACCAAACGGGCCCTTAATCATTTAGTGAGTACTTTATTTTATGTGTGTTTGCTAAGGGTGGAAATATACTCAGATTACTAACGCACGACATACTTATGTAAAAGACTTGATCTGTTTCTATTACTCCCCCCGTCCCAAAATATAAGTCCATATTTGACTTTTCAAAGTATTTTTTTTTCTGACTTTGACCGTAATTATTTTTTTTCGTGCTATATAATACTTGATGAAAAGTATCCCAATGAAAATACATTTGAAACACGAAATTTGGGTTGAAAAGTCAAAAGTGGACTTATATTTTGGGACGGAAGGAGTATAACTTTTATCTTTTTAATCATGGTTTCTGATTTTTTGCCGACTTAGCCACGAAATTTGAGTGCATGGTCACACAGACACAAACCACGTAAAGTTCACATTTTTTTTTCCTTTGAAACTAAACGGGTTGACTAATGGACCAGCTCATCACCTGAACTCGAAACACGACTTGTTAAATAAACATGTTAAATGAATCAACTCGAAAACAAACCGAAACATGTTTAAATCCGAAGGTAACTTGTTAGTATTATTTTATTTACTTTTTAAGTTTTTGTATACCATTGGTTTTTACCTTTTTACCATACAATTTTATTTATTTACTTTTTAAATTTTTGTATACCATTGGTTTTTACCTTTTTACCATACAATTTGCGTGAGTGAATGAATATAATATAATATATTGCTTACAAAAAGTTACACCAGAGTACAAAAAAGCATTAAAGCTTGTCGCTAAAATGAATCCTGTCGTTAGGTATTTTCATTTAACTTAAAACAAAAGCAATAAATACATTCAAACATCATAGACTCCAATTCTCTCTCCGTCATTATTAGTTCTTTCTTCCTTTATTTTTATATAATCTTGTTCTAGTTCAACTTTTAGCTAGCTAGTTTAACTGTTTAAGTTTCTTGGACAAAAATGGTGAGAGCACCATGTTGTGAGAAAACTGGGTTGAAAAGAGGACCATGGACTCAAGAGGAAGATGATATTCTTGTTGACTACATTAACAAAAATGGTGGTCCTGGAAACTGGAGATCACTTCCTAAGCTTGCTGGTATGTCATGGCTTTGATCTTTGTCTTTTTATGTTGTTGTTGGTTTTATGTACATTTGATGAATGTCAAGAAATCTAGGATTTTAACTTAAATAGTTAAATGTATTCGTTTAAATATGTTTATGGTTAACATTTATCTTAAATATGTTTCTAAGGTTTCATTGTTAGATAATAGGATGAGATTTTCCGTGTTCAAGTTATAGGTTATATGTTAAGTGCGAGGCTTTGATTATGATGTACGTGATTTAACTGAAGTATCATGTGATCGGTTCTCACCTTTTACCTTGTCTCCCCGAGATATGTAAATAGTGACGTTTGCACTTAATACCTCTTAGGCTCTTATAAGGACAATAGGATGACTGAACTCGTATCCATCTTGGTGTTGCCCAGTTAAATACTTGTCCATATATTGGCCACCTGGGCTCCTTGCTTCTGGAGCTTGGGGGAGGTTTTACCCAGGGTTCGAGTCTCGCAATAGACAAAACATCTAGGTTTTCATCCTAGAGCGAAGCCGTGAGTTCTAGGGGTTTCCCTTCGAGGGTCTCTCCTAGTGGTTCGGGTCCCGGGGCCTGCCCGTTTGGATGGTTTAACTCGGAAGGTCGGATTTCAAGTGTTGTGCCGTTCTAAAAAAATAATAATAAAAAATAAAAAAATACTTGTCCATATATTTTAGTGTGGTTGAGTGAAACTTTTAGCTGATATATATATATATATATATATATATATATATATATATATATATATATATATATTTTATTGGAAAAGATTAAAGTTAGATGGATCGTTGGGAGCAGCGGATTGCAGAACCTGGTACATGTGTGGGGAGTGGTTAGGTGATCTTAGTTCCTGTGTAATATAAGCAATGTTCTAAACTTATTTTGTTGGTTCTAGTGTGGTTTGCAATGGGTAATTTTTGCTGGTGCAAAATCTTGGCTGAAGTTTGGAAGTTGATTTGTGGTGCGAGGGGTCAATTTTTAGCGTCAATGTGTTTAGTTTTGGCTTAAAATGTTACTTTTCCTTCATTTTTTGTCATTTATATTCTTCGGTCAGTTTTAAGGGCGTGTTTACCAAATTAAGTGGTTTGAAGTAAATTACTTAATTAACCTCTTAATTGAGAGACTTTAGCTTTGGTGGGTCTCGTAATTAAGAAACACCAAGGGTTTGGGCTTACATTTTTCCCCATTAAGTTGAAAGTAAACAAGCCCGGGTCTTTTGTCCTATTGTATTGTATATACATTTATTAGGGTGTGCTTGGTTAAAGGTATTAAGAGGGAAGGAATGCTAATGGTAATGATTAAAGGTGGTTAATTAGTTTGCTATAATTTAATGAACCATTACTAAGGGTGCGTTTGGTATGCCGCCATCAATTACAATGAGAATGATTTTGATAGTAGTGGTGGGCCCCTCGGTATGAAAGATCCATACCTTACCCTTTTGAGGTATATGGAGTATGGAGCATTTTTATCATTCATTACCATATGCATTTCTATCATTCATTACCATAGTTGTGGGGCCCCTCATCTTAAACAAACACATTTAATCACTTTTATAGTTATAGTGTCATTCGCATAATCGGATACCAAACGCACCCTAACTATTGGCCAATCTACCATTCCCCTCTAATTAAGTCGATGCATCTTAAATATGCAGTTATAATTATTTCTCATTATTCTCATTTTAAGTTTTCTTTTCACTCAATCCTTACCCATGTTATACGAAAATAACATTCCTTTTACTTCCTAAAGAAAATAATCCTCGTCTGCTTTTATATTGATTTTGTGTGTGTTGATTTGTTGCAACACCAACCATTGTGGTCATATATATTTTAGAAACAAATTAGTAGTTTGATTTATAATGAACAAGTGGACACAGAAATTTCATAACCAACCAAAATTACAATTTTCGTTTATATAATACTAGTTATAATACCCGCGCACGCGCGGGTTTTTTTAAATTTTTTTTTGAATCATATATTTTTATTTATTAAAAAACAAATAATTTAATCTTTGTTTTGTTTGATTTATGATGTTTAATTATAGTTTTTTTATTATTAAAGATAATTATTAAGTTTTAATCCTATTGTTAATTGCTTCTTATCTATATTTTTTGTAT
>LBNU01032954.1:185574-204896 GCA_014162995.1 Artemisia annua
TTTTTTATTATTAAAGATAATTATTTAAAAGTTTTAATCCTATTGTTAATTGCTTCTTATCTATATTTTTTGTATTTATCTTCTACTTGTATTATGGATAAATATAAAATGTTACCTAATAAGAAAATAATCTTTTTTTTTTAAATAATATTATTACTAAATAAGGTATGGTTTAGTTTTTTTGAAATGGAAAAGTCCCCACTTGGGGTTTTGTTTTATTATATAAAAGATTGTTATTTTCTATCGTTTAATGTCTTTTTTGAACGAACTATCAGTTAATGTCAATACTCAAAAAATTGCACAATAATTTGAAGGCGCTCATGATATCATCTAAAATCAAAAGTAGAAAATATCATGTTTAAGGTAGCTTTAAACAATTTCAAAGTAGTTTATTTATAAGAAGTAGGTTAGAGTTTGCACATTATAACCAAGCACAATCAATTATAATGGGAATACCCATTATATTTTTTTAGTATTCCATTGCTATTCCTATTTCCATTACCTAAAATGAACCAAGCACTTTATTTTATTTTATTTTATTTAAAAAAAATAAAAATAAGTAGTGATTTTTTTATTTTTGGTTGT
Source organism: Artemisia annua (assembly GCA_014162995.1). Classification (NCBI taxonomy): domain Eukaryota; kingdom Viridiplantae; phylum Streptophyta; class Magnoliopsida; order Asterales; family Asteraceae; genus Artemisia; species Artemisia annua. The sequence goes on from LBNU01032954.1 coordinate 186,160, forward strand.
AAAAATGGGTCTCCTTTTTTTTTCTTCATGTAAACATGCGTTTTTTTTAGTATTTGTGGACTCACCAAGTATCTAAAATTTGCATATATCACCTTTAACTTATTGTGTAGTTTATCTATACACTTTTCTTTCTTTTAAAATCTTCGTTTTGCACCCTTATTGTTATTTTTTTTTAAAAAAAAAGAAGAAGAAGTTATAAATGCAACAATAATTAAACCACAAGCAAACCAAATTTTAGCAACACAAATATGTAAACCATCTGCTAAATTAAACAAGAAAACATCCGCTAAATTAAACAAGAAATTAAACAAACATGCATCACGTCGAATTAAATTTTGGTTGAGAGTTCGTACAACGGGGCCTATTGTGACCAACTTCATGGCATACTTCACATCTTTCCGGTTCGTCCGAATGACAAATGTCTACAGCATTACGAATTCGACTTCATTTCTTCCTTCCTCGACTAACACTGATCTTTGAGTAATATGCCTTAATCTTCCTACCTGAATCCAACCAATATCAACAGGTTGGAAGATTAAGGCAGATTACAGTTTTAGTCAAGGAAGGAATAAATCAAGTCGAATTCATAATGAGATGGACATTCGTCATCTAGACAAACCGAAAAGATGTGGAGTATGTCGTCAAGTTGGTCACAATAGGTCCCGTTGTACGAACTCATAACTAATATTTAATTCGACGTGATGCATGTTTGTTTAATTTCTTGTATAATTTAGCGGATGTTTTCTTGTTTAATTTAGCGGATGGTTTACATATTTGTGTTGCTATAATTTGGTTTGTTCGTGGTTTTAATTATTGTTGCATTTATATCTTTTGTTTTCTTTTTCATAACAATAAGGGCATGTTTGGTAGGGTGTAATAATAATAATAATAATAATAATAATAATAATAATAATAATAATAATAATAATAATAATAATAATAATAATAATAATAAAAAATAATAATAAATAATAAATAAATAATAAAAATATAATAATAATAACAATAAAATAATAATAATAATAAATAATAATAAGAATAAATAATAAATAATAATAATAATAATAATAATAATAATAATAATAACAATAACAATAACAATAACATAATAATAATAATAATAATAATAATAATAATAATAATACTAATACTACTGATTTCTTGAGTCAATTCTCTGGTGTTACCGAACACTAGAATTTATATTGAATTTCTGTGAGAATCCAATTCTGTGATTTGATTTCTTCACTTCATTTCATTTCTCTGAATTTTACCCTACCAAACGTGCCCTAAGGGTGCATGAAGATTTCAAAAGAAAAACAAGTGTATAGATAAACTATGCCATAAGTTAAAGGTAACATATGCAAACTTTAGATACTTGGTGGGTCCAAAAATACTAAAAGAACCCATATTTACATGAAGAATAAAAAGATATCCATTTTTACAAAAAAAAATAAACAAATATTTTTACAAACAAATATAAAAAAGCACCATTTATCTAAAAAAAAACTCTATACATTGTATTTATGTGTGTGGTTATAAAGTATCGTTATCGAAAAAAGAAATAGTTATAGAAACGACTTTATGTGCATGGTAAGTAAAAACCCATTTATTCTGAGTGACCCTTTTCACAATTGATAACCTAGAGCCTACTTTGTATTGGTAAGGAGTCCCTTCTTGCTACCCGAAAAACACACCAATACCAATCAAAACAACACTTTGATATGATATACTGGTTCTTGGATTTTCAATGGTATTATATATCGGTCGTAATCGATATTTATTCTATTTATTATATCCATTATAATTGGATTAACATAGAGGTGGATGACAGACAAGCATTTGTAGATCTAGGTATCATAACATTAGTATGCATAACTCATTAGACTCTGTTGAGGAGCTCCACTGCCTCGGGTGCAAGGGAACAAAGGTATCAAACGTGAAAGGAATAAAAACGTGTTGATTTTTAATGCATGCTTTCTCGTGTTTTGCCACTTTGCATTAGGCGGCTTTCAAAGCAGCACGCCCCACTGTAAAACCCCGGCTACTCAAAACCATGAGAGGATAAACCCCGGTTAGATCCACATACGCATGTTTCCCTCCAACCCATCTAAAAACCAAATCATCTCCCAGTCTGATCGTGGATCTTCCATCCAACAGGTCAGTCAAAAAGTTCACAGGTGCTTCTTTCTTGGCGGAGATCCCGACATGCCTATATACGTCAAAAAGGATGTCACTAACCATGTCGTGTCGGTACATGAATCTCAAGAGCTCTTTGCAGTGAACTACATGTTCTCAAAGGAATCCAAACATGCCTTGCGACAAACTGGGTATATCTCATCAACTGGAAATAAAGGAATCATGAGGTGATACTTAAGGATAGTATGATATTCCACTGGTGACATATGTTGACCTAGCCCGTCTATGGGGATAGCTAGTAGAAATTCCTGAGCATGTAGTGCTTGTAGACAGTCAAAAACTGCATTCTGCCTCACGGTCATGTCGAAGTAGACTTCCATATGCTTGACCATTCAACTAAAAAGTGCTCTCGCTGATGTGTGTTGGGGTTTAGAGGGGGCGATGTCCTTATTAGTGAAACTACTAAAATCAAAGCTTTGGATAGTACACAAAGACAAGCCAGAACACAAACATAATCATAATCCATACCACATATGACACTGTCCCATAAGATGTGGTCTTGTAGCACCCAAGCTTGGGCCCTTGAAGCCATAAAAGCATAAGATGAAACCACTTTTGCCGAGTATAAACCCAAACCACCAAATTGAATGGGTAAAGAAGAAAGTTGCCATTTTAAGTCTGTAAGTCTCCAAAGAAAGGCCCTCCACAAACCACCATGCTCTCAATCGACCAATGCAACCCTTTGTTAAAGAACAAGGCCGCCTCCTCCATGTGTACCGGTTGACAAGTCCTTAAACCAAAAAAGAATTTAGCAATACCCATACATGATCGAAGCAAAAGGAGCTCACTCTACGGGTCATGTAACTGTGGAAGAAGACTCATCAAATCAACAATATTCACAACTCTCCTCATAGCCAACCCACTAAAAAAATTCGCGTCTCTACTAACAGCTCCCCCAAGAAGCTTCAGACTCAATGATGACTTCCAAATATCAACATGAAATAAACCCTCACGAAGCTTCATACCATTACACGAAGGCCAAAATATCTCTGTTTTCTTTATATTAAGTTCAAGAACCAAAGTTCAAGAACCAAACCTGGACCACTCACCCTCATAACGTCTAACACCCTGTCCACCTCTTCAAATCTCCAATAACTGTCCTATCACCAAGATATCAAGCATGAAGAAGAAGCTTGCAATTATCTCTGATCTTATGTACTAGCAGGTGCAATACAAGAGCAAAAAGAAGAGGTCCCAATGGCTCGTCTTGCTACACCCTAGTGGCAGACCAGATATGTGTGTCTCCTATATACAACCTTGCTACATGCCCATATAAGAAATCCACCCACAAAGAAATAGAGGGACACCTCACCCTAACCTCGTGGAGTAATGCCGATCTATCCACAAGGTTAAATGCATTCGAGAAGTCCACTGTAAGCATTGCAAGAGACCCATCATTGTGATAGATGGCGCAATGTAAAACAGCCACTCTGAATCCAAACTGAAAATCACTAAGGTACTTTGACATTTACCCACACCTTTCATAGCAACCTTTGAAATCAAAAGTCTCCATATAGTGCCTACTGCAATAGCCGAATCTCGTTATCTGGTTAAGGAGAGCGTGAGAGGAGCAGATGTAACAAACTCTGCTAAAACAGGAGAACACCTTCCCGCTAACCACGAATTAACGACTGAGGTGATTGCCTTAAGAGATATGTGGAAGTAGCAAACCCCTCTCCACATAGAACAACTAAAATATGTTGGGCCCTAAAACCATCTCTTCGACATGAAATACCTTTAGGGAACGATTTAATACAACCAAAGACACTATCAATCTCTGCTACAAAGGGAGGCTTAGAAAATGTGTTACTTGGCATGGATGCGGGTTGATTGTAAGGATGCTTAGCCTCCAAGGTTTTAATGGTGTCATCACAATATGGAGCAACACCGGAGGAAGATAACACTTTCGTTGCTGCCGTAAAATGCCCATCCGCAACCTTGCGAAGACACTGCCTGATGTTGATGTTACATGTTGTTCTCTCCTCTAGAAAACCACCTCCACGCTGACCAGGGACCCCAACCTAGAACCATGTAACATAAGAAAACCACCTCCACCCTGACCAAGGACCCCAACCTAGAACCATCTAACATATGTTTAACTAACGTAGTAATACCATCATCTTTCCCTCATGTAGTCAGTGACTCCAAGATAGAACTTTGTTGCAAGGATTTTCTATTCCCGGATCTATGTTCTTGTCTATTCTTGGGCCTACACACCTCAACGTGGGTACTAAATACTAACCCGCTAAGCTAGAAAACAGGAAACAATAACTCAAACAACTCCACTTGCTGGAAACTCGGTCAACCACAAGACCTGGTAACTGACCCACATGCTGATCCATGACCCATAACCTGGTACTATGACTTGACCCATCGAGATTACCCAACACTTTGTCCATTCCATCAATTATATTGTATCAAGTGGAAGTACAAAAGGAATTACAATATATCTTCCCTCCAGTATTCAACCTAGATCTTCACCTTCAGATCTGAAAATTTTAGTTTTTTGTCTTGTTGATACTTAGTATTGGTAAACAGTGGACCATTCATCTTCTTGCTAACTGCATTTAAATAAATGTACATTATGAACTCTGCACAACCTCCACTTATGACAAAACAGGCAACTAATGGGAGTTGTGTAACTTGTGTCACCAATCGCTCTAGGCTTTTCACTTGCTCACATGTTGTGTGTTCATATATATACACAAATTTAAATCTCATTCAATTTGTATACTCCAAATCCAGCCGTGAAAAGCTTTACTTGTATCATCATAATTAACGAACTCATTGATTAGTTTAGACCTGTTATATGAACAAAAAATGATGACAGAACTCAACCAGACCAATCAAATCTTATATAAAAAATAAGTCTTTCTGACCTGTTATGGAATTCGCCCATTTAGCCACTTCTACTTGAATACCATCTCGTTGCACTTCAGCTCACATAGGAATAGCTCGGCTTAGAAAGGATATCACACAAGTGAAAACACCCACATTAAGCAAACGTTTTTTTACTCCAAAAGTCGTTGTAACATTAATCCTTTTTCTAGAATACCGAGTCTGAGTCGTTATATATTTGGCATTCATTCAATAACACTTAACATTAAGAAAAAAATAATAATAATATGAATCTTAAAATTAAACGGTGAAATTGCATGAGTATTCTTGGTTATAGTATTTGGAATAGTCTAGAACTGGTCCAGTAAATGTATAGTTATGTGATGGCAGGTCTTCTTCGTTGTGGAAAGAGTTGTCGTCTCAGGTGGACAAACTATCTCCGCCCAGACATCAAACGTGGTCCCTTCACTCCTGAAGAAGAACAGCTTATCATCCAGTTGCATGCAATTCTCGGAAACAGGTGCATTTAACTGTGTTCAGTTATCTTGTGTTTCTAATGATGTTAAGAGTAAAACCACTAAGTACAATTCTTAGCGTGTATCGGACTTATATCTTTTCAGGTGGGCTGCAATGGCTGGTCGACTACCAGGAAGAACAGATAACGAAATCAAAAATTTATGGAATACTCACCTAAGAAAACGACTTATCTCCATGGGCCTTGACCCACAAAACCATGAACCCTCTTGTTTAAAAGGGTCAGCAAAACGACTCCCCACCTCTTCTTCCGCCCGCCACATGGCACAATGGGAAAGTGCCAGGCCCGAAGCCGAGGCACAACTATTAATGGACTCTTCAGCTTCATTACTACTCCCATCACCCAACAGGACAACCCACCCAGACTATATCCTACGTGTTTGGCACTCAGAAGTCGGTGAATCTTTCAGTAACCGGAAGCCAGCAGTCTGCTTTAGTCCTGCTTCTCAGGCTTCAGTCTCTGGGACAACCAGCAAAATGGTGCCTAAAACAGAGCCCGAACTAGACACAGAACTCTCATGTGCCACAAGGAGCGAAATGGAGCCTAAAACAGAGCCAGTCTGCTNGACCGTTAGACGAATATAAGGAAAGAAGAGGTTGTGTATTATTAGGAAACAAAGAAAGATCTAGAAACCCCTTGTGGGTTTGTGGGTCGGCCGAGCAAGGAAGGAAGGGTGCCAAACCCTAACTTTGGCTCCAAGTTTTCTTTTCCTATATAAACAAACCAAGGGTTATTTGTTTTCACACCTTTTGTGCACACACAATAACCCTAAAGTTTTCTTCTCCCTTCTTTTGTCTCCAAATCGGTCGAACTCCCTAACACCCTTAGGGATTCGATTTTTGCTTTGTCAAAAAATTATACTTGTGTAGTTTCTTGCAAAACCTTAATACGGTTTAGTTTGTGTGTACAAGAACGAGGTAACAACATACTATTGTTGTTATCAAGAAATCGAATAACAAAAAGGTAAGGAGTTATTCATAGATCTACATAAACCCTAATTAGGGTTCATCTATTGTTCATCCCCAATCAAGAATTGCTTGAGGTACGTTTACTATTTATGTTTTAGTTAACTTTTATTTGTTATACGTGATCCTACGCTTCCGCATCTATGTGCTACTTGATATTAATTATTATATATGATAGTTATAATTATAAAATTATAACATTGGACTTATATCTTTTCAGGTGGGCTGCAATGGCTGGTCGACTACCAGGAAGAACAGATAACGAAATCAAAAATTTATGGAATACTCACCTAAGAAAACGACTCATCTCCATGGGCCTTGACCCGCAAAACCATGAACCCTCTTATTTAAAAGGGTCAGCAAAACGACTCCCCACCTCTTCTTCCGCCCGCAACATGGCACAATGGGAAAGTGCCAGGCCCGAAGCCGAGACACAACTATTAATGGACTCTTCAGCTTCATTACTACTACCATCACCCAACAGGACAACCCACCCCGACTATATCCTACGTGTTTGGCACTCAGAAGTCGGTGAATCTTTCAGTAACCGGAAGCCAGCAGTCTGCTTTAGTCCTGCTTCTCAGGCTTCAGTCTCTGGGACAACCAGCAAAATGGTGCCTAAAACAGAGCCCGAACTAGACACAGAACTCTCATGTGCCACAAGGAGCGAAATGGAGCCTAAAACAGAGCCAGTCTGCTTTAGTCCTGCTTCTCAGGCTTCAGTCTCTGGGACAACCAGCGAAATGGCGCCTAAAACAGAGCCCGAACTAGACAAAGAGCTCTCATGTGCCACAAGGAGCAATGACTGTATAACTTCTTACCATGGGTTGACCCACCCTTTGAGCCCAAGTGAAATGGAAGATTACAATCGTTTTTTGATTTCCATGGGCCGAAAAATATGAGCTTCTTAGAAACACAGGTCAATTAGAAATCAATCAGGTTATGTTTTGGTTGTAGTGAACCCGTAGTTGATCAGTATAAATGAAGACTCAAGTTTCTTTCTCCTGAATTCTTCAGCGTCTTTTGATTAGTAGTAAACACCTTGCCATGTTGCAGAAAACTTTTCCAAATGTCCTCAGATTTTGGTTATCAATAAACACATTAACATGTTGCAGAAAACTTTCGTGAAATCTTCAGTGTATTTTGATTAGCAATCAACACATTGACATGTTGCAGAAAACTTTATATGGAGTATAATATTATTATCGAAATCGTTACAAAAGAACAAACTATGTTCTTCCTATACAACATACCAAATAAACAAACAAACAACCATTGGATGACTGAAAACTATAAAAGTGACTTACAAAGTTGACAGTTTAATACATTTTGAATGACTTTTAACCTCCAAAGCAAGCAATGCGCTTCTTTGGGACTGTGCCAGTGGCACGATATTTGGCAGCCAGCTCCTCTGCTTTCAGATTATCTTCTGATTTCTTGGCCACAACCATGGCTCGTTTTTCTTCAGCTTGTTTGTGAATTAAACCTGCTTTGTTTTTTATCTTTTCTGCATATTCTGCTTTTTTCTTGTCATATTTCTCCTGTTGACAAAACATAAGACTTCTATTAGATACTATGATATTATTTTGTATTTTATTTTATATATGTTGATCTCAGTGAGTTAGTGTGACAAAACAAACAAAGATATTTTGTGGATTAAAGTAGTGTCTTAGCAATAAGGAGTACCTTGATTTGTTTCAACTTGGCTTCAATTTGAGCTTTCTTTGTGTTTTCCCATGCGGTTATAGCAGATAGCTCCTTCTGCGCCCTGTTGATTACAAACAAGCTAAGTGAGCCAAAAAAAATATTTGTAACAGAGAAGGAACTAAGCTGCATATATCGAAAGTGATCCAAGTTTTAAGTTTTAAGTTCAGCATCTGGGCATACCTATATCAATATGACCTAAGAATTTCATTTCATATCATTCTATAAAGATCTAATCCTCTGACAGACTTATAACTTTTTCGATCAGAAAAGTGCCTAAGATGATCTTAACTGAAGCTTAAACTAAAAGTAACGTATCATCCGTTTTTCCTATGTCAAACCAGTACTGTATAACTTACTTGTTTTCCGCCTTAGACTTTTCAGTTTCCTCCCAGGCCTTGATGAAAGACAACTTCTTCTCCTTTTCAACCTCAGCCAAAGCGATATCTAATTATCAAAAAAGAAAGTACAGTTCCACCAAATTACGGAGTAAATAACCAAAACCGTTATATATGCTCATGCTTGAACTGAATTTTGGTACCTCATACCTCTATCAAGTGAGCTCTTCGCTTTCTTCACCTCAGTAACCGGAGTCTCTGAGACACAATTACAAGTTTTAAATCAATAACATGAATCTGATTACTAGCAACTAGAAAAAACACGAGCCATGCATGTATGAACAGAACAAATGAGCATGTATTCTGTTGCCTACCTTTTACGACAAGAGCCATAGTGTGATACTATAAGTTTCTAGTTCTTTCTCAATAATACAATGATTACAGTAGCTTAATTAATAGTCAATATAATGGAGCTAGCATTATTCTCCTCCAAGTTGTAAAGGCTACATATTCTATCCCGACAGATTTGAAAAACTTTCAATACCTTTTAAATTAACTAGCTATTTGCATTATTAAAGAAAATAATTAAATACTCCGTAAAGAAGAAGGAATTAAATCTTAAAGTTATGGTATCAAACATTTTGAATACATCAAAGACAAGCACCTCTAGTCGCTGACAGCTAAAAAGAAAATTTAGAGGAATAAAATCTCAAATATTTATCCCTAAAAAAACACATTTAAAAAAAAAAAAAAAAAAAAAGATTGCAAATTGTTTAAAAGTACAGGGACTAAAGTAGCAATTTACTGAAGCATCTTATATTAACAAAAAAAGCCCCTGGCAGTGGCAAGTAAAGTGAGATCATAAAAGTCAACTCTTGATCAGTGAAAATGAAGACGACCTTGTTACTCCTCATCATAGTTATTGTCTCTACGGTAATTCATTATCATTGGTTTTCTATATCATTTCTGTGTTTGATATTTAACATGTTTTAGGAAAATCATACAATATTTGTTAGTTTTTTTTCATCAGTCATAGGATATGGTTTTCAATCTGTTACTAAATAAATAAAATAAGTAAGTATATACTATTTATATATATGTGAAATTGAAAAGATGGCCTTGTTTAATTGCTAAATATAGGTCAAATGGAGTAGTTAAGTATAGTCTTTAGAAAAGGTATTGCAACGTAGTAAAAGATGTGGGCTGAGGTACTAAAAGCATCAATATGCATTGACCGAAAACTACGTACTAATGAAATGACTTATATTTATTAGTTGTTGTAAGATTTTGAGCATTTCAACTCTATATATGATTAAGAGAGATATCATTGTTTTAGGTAAGAGGACATGCTGAGGTAGAGAGTTCAAGTAAGTTTCCGTTAGTAATTAGCACTTGGCCCTTCTTAGATGCTGTTAGATCCGGATGGACGGCTATCAATGCTGGTTTATCTTCCGTTGATGCTGTTGTGGAAGGTTGTTCCACATGTGAGGTACTTAGATGTGATGGTACAGGTAGGTCCCTACAAATTGCTAATCAACAAGTATTCATTAGTACTTTAATAATTGCTGAGATTTGTATAGTTTTTTAAATGGGTATTTGTTAAACAGTTGGACCTGGTGGAAGTCCGGATGAGAATGGCGAAAGTACAATGGATGCCTTAATCATGAATGGGGTAACAGCACTTAACATTGATACATTAGACTGTAAATGATTGTGATTGAAAACAATTAGTTTTACTGTATGTATATTGGGTCTGCTATAAGATTCATATAGGCAACGATGGAGGTTGGAGCTGTTGGTGCCATGAAATACGTAAAAGATGGCATAAAAGCTGCAAGGCTGGTAATGCTCTACACAGAGCACACAATGCTAGTGGGTGATCAAGCCTCAGCCTTTGCCATTTCAATGGGACTTCCCGACCTGTATGACTCGTTAGAGATAAAGCATTATAAAAATCGACCCATTCATAAAAATCAACAATACCCATTGATAAGTGGGTCAACAACAACAATACCCAACATGAGGAATAACTCATTTGGTCTCGGTGTGTATTAAATTTGATTTCAGTTACCAAGTCGTGGAGAGTATGCGATTAGGAATGGAGCCAAAGCTTGCTGCCAAAGATGCAATTATATCACGAAGAGCAAAAAAGTATCCAAACTTTGTTGGCGCTCTCTTTGCAGTAAATAAGAAAGGCACACATGCTGGTTCGTGCTATGGATGGACGTTCCAGTACTCAGTGAGAAGCACGGGTATAGATGATTTGGAGGTTGTCACTGTATATCCTTGAGCATGAAGCACAGAGGAGTATTCTTCTGCGTTCTGCTCAAAATCAGTATGTTTTTGACAGAGAGAAATGACTTGACAAATTGACAAAATTTGTAGGATTTATGCATGGAACTTGCTACGTTTGTAATGGCTTTCAATAAACAAGAAAACATATTAATGAAACAAAAGTAAATAAAGTACTTAATACTCTAATAAATAAGTAAATTAGGACCAAGTTGGTTCAATCCACGCATGAGGGGCAAGAAGATGTTTCGTTCCGAAGAAATCTCCAAAATTTTCGTGGAAGTTTTTGTTACTGAAAGTGTGATACCTGCATGTTTCAAGTGAATAGAATAATACACCATTCCTGTTCTCATCATCGGCAGACAATCTTGGAAAGTAGATCTTGTTCTCCATGTGTGGTTTTTTGGCATCAATGCAGAAAGATGACGTACCACAAATAAAAATCATATGTTTCTCTAAACTATCTATTTTGACCCATTTTTTAGAATTTTTCGACTTAAAAACCTCTACTGATTCTCCAAACTTCCCCACAATGACATGTAAAAGATGTTGATCACATACCAATATGAAAGACTGATCAGGCAAAGATGTGCAACAACTTGTTGGGGGTTTGGCTAAATTAATCTTCCATGAATATTGATCTTCTCTGCCCATTGTTGCAAAAACATCAACTCCTCTATCATCCCTTAAGGCATAAAGATCACGGCCAAATAATGTTAGAGACGATAAACAGTCATCGCCATATATATCTAAATATAAAGAAATTCTACGCCAGGATGGTTCCCCGCCCACAAAGTGGATAAAAACATTATAATAATAATCTAATGTAACTCCAACAACCATACAATCAGGAGAAGTGGGTGGTGCTGAGAAACTAAAGATTTCTGAATCACATAACTGTGGAAGCTTACGAATATCACTTGTGAAGGGGTTATAAAAGACCAATGATCCACTAGATTTTAAAATTAGCAACCAGCCATACCTCGAACCCTTTATTTCAAGATCACAAATCAATTCTTGAGGTGTTTTTATAAAATACTTGTCACCAAAGATGGGATCAGTAAGAGTGATAATGCCTTTATGTTTGTCAAACACAGTCAGCCATGGTGAAGGTAATGAATACTTTTGCAATCTCTTTGATGCTTTCTCGTTATTCCATGGTATCACAGGTGATGCCAAATGACAACTTTTGCATGTGGAACGAAAACTGAGGTAATCGAGACCAACACAATATTCCATTACCATCCCCAAAACATGAAGTGGAAGATTGAGCAGGTGTGATTCATCCTTGTCACCCTTGACTGATCTTACAGTTATATCGACATCCTTGTCATTTTCTTGTTTAGAATCAACATCATCATTTTCTAACCTACAAAAAAATATGATTTAAAAAAAAAAAAAAAAAAAAAAAAAAAAAAAAAAAAAAAAAAAAAAAAGGATTTCTCTTTTCGTGTTGTTGGATAGAAGAAGAAAGACGTGATGCTTAAGAGGGGTCACACAAGCTACTTATGAATAACTGAAGTGATCTATAGATCTATAATAAAACTTAAATGGTTTATAAATTCCAAGAAAATTACCTGTTATTATTCTCGACAAGTCCAACACAAAACTCTTTCATTTTCAAATCATGAACTGGAAAATTAGGCAGGTGGGATTCAACCTGATGATTACCCTTTACTGATTTTACGAGTATCCCATCCTCCTCGTCACCCTCTTTTTCTACACAATTACTCTCTAACCTACAAAAAATATGACTTTCAAGGAATTGAAGCAATTTCCAGCAAATAAATACATTTTAAAGCAAAGAAGCATTACAATACCTGGTGCATTCAAGCATTGCCCACGCTGACACATGGTTTGTTCCTGCTAAACAAGGAATAGAAGATAAGGAAATGGTTTTATCCTTGACGTGGTACGAGTATATGATTTTTCCCTTATCGGCAAGAATATGTATATAACCTCCTAATTCTGATGAAGCAGTTACTGGGCTGTAAAATGTTGATGACTCGGTTGGAAGTTCCACGGATAATATAGTGTCTTTGAGGTCTTCTATTTCTTGCCACCTCATATTATTCATATCCAGTCTAAACACATACACAGCACTAACTGATGAACTTGTCCATGTCTCGTCTTCTAAATCTAAAACAATCATAAACAGTTCTGAACAAGACCCTTTCAGTGGATGTAAAGATACATCGAAAGAATCAACACTGCAAGGACACTGGAATTCCAAAACTGGCAATAAAGTTATCACAACTTCTTTTAGATTCTTGTATTTCCGATCATTAACCACAATTTCAAACTCTACGAGAAGTAGACTAGAACGTATACTCGTGTTAGATTTCGCAAAGTAGGCATATACTTTACTATTGCAACAAGTTAGATTATGAAATGAACCTTGAGAAGAACCAACATTGCTCCTTAACTGTTTGGCAAATGTCCTTTCGGCCCATCTTAATTTTATTCTTTCATGCGCATTCCGGAAATATGAATCGCTCCCAATCCAACAATACACAACGTTGGGTCTTTTGGTTCTCGTTAACAAAAGAACTGAATTGGGATGATCGGGAGGGGCTGACAAACAACAATATGTGATATCATCATAATAATCTTTTGGTCCTCTTTGAATCAACGGAGGGAGATTAATTATTTGAGAAGTGAATGGGTTCCAAAGAGTCCACATGACATCACGTGGATGGTTGGAGGAGAGAATCGCCCAATATTAGACAGGTTATTTGGGAGGAATTCCAGGATCGAATTGATCTTAACAACAAATGATAATCATCATATAAAAATAAGAATTGATAAATAGAGAAACAAGGAAAGATTGGGTGAACCCATAATATTGATATTAATAACCTGAGTTGGGTTCCCAATAATGTTTACAGAAATCTACATATTTATACTAATCTAATCGGTGTCATTGAAGGGGTTGTGTTGGTTTGATTCAACCATTGTGTCCCTTCATGTATAACCGCCAATAACTAACTTATAACTAACTAAAATATAACTGCTATGTTTCTGTGATGTTGGTGCGAATTGCAGACCAACGAAAACATGCAGCATTGAAAAACAAAGTTAATGGATTATGTTTTCCAACATATTCCCCCCTAATCTATTAATCTTTGTTTCTTCTTCAATCTCCTTGCAATCTCCTTGTTCCTTGATGCCTTCCTTCAATCTTGATATCTTCTATTGTAGTTTGTTGATACTTGTTATTAAAGATCTTAAAAGAAATAAAATGCTCAATCTGGTGCTTCTTGTCTGTTTATTCCATAGGGTGCTATAATAGCAATTGAAGACGTCCAAAATATTGATTGTAGCAGGTAGATCTTAGCGCCATGTTCTTTGACAGGCCAAGTATTTTTTCATGGCTTTTGTTGGTAAAAAGGAAAAAAAAACCAACAAGCCTCTTCAAATGCATCCATTATTTCCATTGCTGCTTTCTTTTCTTAAAAAAACATCTCTGATCGAATGATGATTGTAAAGAATGATTTGTGTTGTTAGATCCCATAGGCTCTGATGCCAATTATTAGACAGGTTATTTGGGAGGAATTCCAGGATCGAATTGATCTTAACAACAAATGATAATCATCATATAAAAATAAGAATTGATAAATAGAGAAACAAGGAAAGATTGGGTGAACCCATAATATTGATATTAATAACCTGAGTTGGGTTCCCAATAATGTTTACAGAAATCTACATATTTATACTAATCTAATCGGTGTCATTGAAGGGGTTGTGTTGGTTTGATTCAACCATTGTGTCCCTTCATGTATAACCGCCAATAACTAACTTATAACTAACTAAAATATAACTGCTATGTTTCTGTGATGTTGGTGCGAATTGCAGACCAACGAAAACATGCAGCATTGAAAAACAAAGTTAATGGATTATGTTTTCCAACATATTCCCCCCTAATCTATTAATCTTTGTTTCTTCTTCAATCTCCTTGCAATCTCCTTGTTCCTTGATGCCTTCCTTCAATCTTGATATCTTCTATTGTAGTTTGTTGATACTTGTTATTAAAGATCTTAAAAGAAATAAAATGCTCAATCTGGTGCTTCTTGTCTGTTTATTCCATAGGGTGCTATAATAGCAATTGAAGACGTCCAAAATATTGATTGTAGCAGGTAGATCTTAGCGCCATGTTCTTTGACAGGCCAAGTATTTTTTCATGGCTTTTGTTGGTAAAAAGGAAAAAAAAACCAACAAGCCTCTTCAAATGCATCCATTATTTCCATTGCTGCTTTCTTTTCTTAAAAAAACATCTCTGATCGAATGATGATTGTAAAGAATGATTTGTGTTGTTAGATCCCATAGGCTCTGATGCCAATTATTAGACAGGTTATTTGGGAGGAATTCCATGATCGAATTGATCTTAACAACAAATGATAATCATCATATAAAAATAAGAATTGATAAATAGAGAAACAAGGAAAGATTGGGTGAACCCATAATATTGATATTAATAATCTGAGTTGGGTTCCCAATAATGTTTACAGAAATCTACATATTTATACTAATCTAATCGGTGTCATTGAAGGGGTTGTGTTGGTTTGATTCAACCATTGTGTCCTTTCATGTATAACCGCCAATAACTAACTTATAACTAACTAAAATATAACTGCTATGTTTCTGTGATGTTGGTGCGAATTGCAGACCAACGAAAACATGCAGCCTTGAAAAACAAAGTTAATGGATTATGTTTTCCAACACCCAACAGCCATGGAAACACCCTCGGATACTTTTTCCGAGTAACTCGGGGATTTGGCAGCGATAATAAGACATTGGATCATTTAAGTTGTAGAAAATATGGATTTGTGTGTCGTCATCATCTGCGGCTTCCGAGTTCTGAGCAACACACCATGAATGTTTAGAAGATAAGGGAGGCACTGAACCACAAAATATCTGTTTATGTTCCATCTAAGATAATCTTTGTTATACCGTATGAATGCTCCTGCAAGGCATAATATTAGTAATTCTAACTTATCAATGCACCATTAATATCCCACATGAAAAAAAAAAGGTATGATTATCAAAGCTTTCATGTACTTGAAACTTTGATTTTGATAACACCTCATACTCTAACAGTCCCGATAAGTAATCAGTTAGTTATGGTTAATACAGTGATCGTGAAAATCTTACGAAAAAGCTAGCAAACCTAGCAAATTCTCTTATCTGCATTCCTGGTGTATCAAAAATCATATTGAAAAGGTCAAGTTCACATGAATCGCTAATCGAATGGACAACTAATTAATTAAACTAGTCTTAGATATAAATCAAGCAAAAGGGCACATGTGACAACTAGAACCTCAAATTACTTGGCAAATGAAGTAGATTGATCTTAAAATACTTGGCAAGAAACATACAAATCAAACATGAAAAGGACAAAAGTGACAACAAAATTTATCAAACTAATACTGTATGTAAAGACCTTAGTAACAACTACTAACAAGTGCATAAGCCTTGTAATGTTCGGATAATGTTTATACCCTAAACTTGAAGAAAGATGGAATCTTTGATTTCAAACCCTAACCCAGTTTTCAACTCCTTTTGATTTATGAATGAAAATAATCTTAACCTTAAATTTTTTATTTATACCACCAGTTAATTTCGTGATTTTAGGAAGTTTGTGATATCATTAAATCTTTGTCTTTTTTAATTTCTTATATTACGGTTTTATCTCCCCCACATTTTGGTTTCCAATATTCTTTCCTTATATTCTAGAGGGTGTCTTTTTTTAGATGCATGTTTGATTAGTTGGGTTTACACAATTTTAACAAACGTGTAGTACAACCTTTTTTTTTTCCTACAAAGTGACTATACTCAGAAAACAAAAATAACTACTAGACTACTAGTAAGTCCGTGTATGGATAACGTTTGAGTACTTAGAATCAAATTTAACTTAAATTTTAGTTTAATATACAAGACTTAAAATAATTTAGCAGTATGTAATTTTTGAACCCATGCATATGACTATATGAGTGTAAATGAGCAAATAAGAGGAATAGTGCCAACCTTGAGCTCGACTAGACGACTATAACTCGATCTCGAAACTTGACTCGAGCTCGATCGGACTTTAAGTTTCAAGATGAGCTCGATTCGTCATCCAAAACTCAATTTCGGTCAATCCACATTTCAAGCTCTAGCTCATTATATGATTGTCATATCAAGCTCGACTTGACTCGACTGGTTTGTATACATATTCTCTTACATGTTAATGACAATTAAGTAATTATATGTAAAATACAAGGGTAAAGGAGTAAGTTTACATAAGCTCGATAATGCTCGTGAGCCTCATAAGCCGAGTATGTATTTAGGAGTTCGAACTCGACTCGAAATTCTACTTAAGTAGCTCAAGTCCAAGTCTGTTTTAGCTATCAAGCCGATCTCAATAGGCCATGAGCTATCTCTTCTCATTTTCTTCCACTTTTTTTTTTTTTTTTTTTTTTTTTTTTTTTTTTTTTTAGATTGACAATTTTTAACTATCTCACAATATTTATATCTCATATGTCCTAAACAGGACTTGAACCCACAATCATTTGGTTGGGGAGCTATCTCTTCTCATTTAATTTTGATCATATTTTTGCCGTTTAGATCGAGTCAATTTTGTCCGTATCTATTTTTAAACGCGGGTCGTAGATATAATATTTTTAAAATCTCTTTATTTAAACTTTGAAAAGAAGATAATGAATATCACAATAGCAAAATAGTACTTTAGGGGTCGCCTAGGTGCTATTTTTGCAGTCAACAAGAATGGCACACACGATAGTTCGTGTTGTCGATGAACGTTCCAGCACTCAATTTAAATATAGGTAAGGATGATGTGGAGGTTGACACTCCGTACCTTTAACCATGCAACATAAAGTGAAGAAGAAATCAGAAAGGGTGACCCAATGGTAAGAATATCAGTCTTTTTAAAGTGAAGAAGAAACCAATGAGAAGAAAATTAATCCCCTTATAGCCACGAAAGTTCACCGGCGCCAAAATTTGTATGAAGCAACCACAACATGTCACATGTCGTGATCTACAAGAGGCGAATGTGTGTAACATATGAGATCAAGCATGTACCTAAATGCGAAAAACTATATATTTTTTTCAAACTCTAACATAAATGAGGCGTAACATGTAATATGTGAACACACTCAAGTGTACTTACGTTGAAATCTTATATCTCAAAACCTCATGGTAACACAAAATATATTTGTTTTTAGATTTAGAGCATTCACAATATTCTCTATGCCACTACTGTCACATCAACCTTCCATCTCAACCACTATCCTACTAATATCCGTCAATGGTTTATCACATTTCACGAGCACCATGACCCCGAACTAATGTCGATCACACAACAACACTCAAGCCGAGCAAAGCAAAGCCCAAGCAGGGAGGATTTTGCTCTTAGCCATTATCATTAAACTAGTTGTAATGATCACTGAATCCACCACACTCATGTCAGCGTCACATCACAAACACACCGCCAATCCCACCACCAAATAAGTATGGTGGTTTCCGCCCTTGGTGGTGGTCACGACCGAACCAAACAGATAAACTATATTATTTTACACAAAAAATAAAAGAAATTGCAAATCATTTAGTTATTTGCACCACCAAACCATAACAAGAAAAAAAAGACCATGTGTGAATGAAGAACTCTAAAAGGTTGACGCGTGGTTGTGTACCGTCAAGCGGTACACCACAAACCATTACCTCTGTCATAGACCAAAACCCACAAGTCAGAAACCCACAACTCACATATCAGACTAGGGTTGAGCATCGGTCCCGGACCGGACCAACAAAGACCGAGACCGAATTACCAAAAAAAAAAAAAAAAAAAAAAAAAAAAAAAAAAAAAAAAAAAAA
>LBNU01032954.1:205190-221731 GCA_014162995.1 Artemisia annua
TTTTTTTTTTTTTATTTTTTTTTTTTTTTTTTTTTTTTTTTTTTTTTTTTTTTTTTTTTTTTTTTTTATATATATATATGTTTATATTGCTATGAACATTGTGGGTTCATGTGACTATGGGGGTGTTTGTTTAAGCTTATATGTAGCTTACTAGCTTATTTGTTTTTCTGACTTATATTTCATAAGCTCTAATTTTCCGGCTTGTTTTATATAAGTTTCTTATGATATAAAAAACTCATAGCCCATAAGTCTCAAAATAAGCTAGAAAATTGAGGCTTATTAAATATAAGCCGAAATTAAATAAGCTCATAAGCCGACATATAAGCTCAAGTAAACACCCCCTATATTTTATCTATACATGGTGGCGGAACTAGGACTAAAAGCGACCGGGTGCACAAAATATTTCAAACTGTAGTATGTGAGAAAAAAATGAACAAAAGTGCGCTATCGAGTTTAATAGAAATTGAGTCTATTTTTCACATGCTAACGGATCAACTAAGTAGATACTAGAAATATAATTCCTTTGGATCGGGTGCATTTAAGAAAATTTGAGATTTTTTTTTTACGAAAATTAGCACTACGAATCAATATTCCATCGCGCGGGACCCCCTAGTTTCGTCGCTGTCTATACCACTGAAACAATTAGAAGTAGTTTAAGTATGTAACATTGTTTTTGACTTTTTTCTATTAAGTTTAGTGTGGATCGCATGGTTTTTGAGATTAATGTTGAATATAATGTTGTTGGTTATTGTTAATTTGAAGGAAACCGAGCAACATACAACTTGTTTGGGAATAAAACTTGTTTCCAAACACGATACGTCAATCAGCATTTCAGATGTTTATGCTGTTGAGTTTATAGATTGGGGATTAGTACATGAAACTCTTCTCGCAAATTCCGGCTGCCTATTGGGTCATGCATCTGAGGTTAGGCACTTAATAAGGTTTACATCATTATTATGGGTAATGTTTAGCTTTTTAAGGAAGTGATAGTTACTTGCGTGTATTGCTTGTAGATGTATCGGTTCACAGTGCACGGTGTCGAGAGGTCAAAGTCTCAGCCTTCACTTTGGGCACCAACAGTTTATACATTTGGTCATGTGGATAAGCAAACATGTCAAATGTGGGTGAACCGGATGAACACTTATTTAAGGATGGAACCCGACCGACCAAAGAATCTTCTGGTATGTTTCAATAGGGGGTGTTTGGATATGAAGTTTGAAACTGATTATTGGAATATTATGACTTCAAGTCGTAATATTCTGTTTTAATTTTTGGATACAAAGATTTTGTTTCTGATGTATTCATTTATGGACAACTAGTTTCACACCTTTGAACCTGTGTTCTAGAATTCATCATCAATGGCAAATTTAAGTCACAATTATTCAGTTTATAGTTTTTGGATGAGCTGATTATGCTTTTTATATAACCAGCAGTGGATACCAAATTTTATACCCTGTTGCAACAATAATAATCTCTTAGAGTAAAATAAAATTACATAATCTGAGACACTTCTACGTCTCTACTTTGTTTGTAAAAATGTTTTTCTGGTCACTTATCCATAGTTTTCCTATAAGAGTTAGAAGTTGCTAAACACTTGAGCGATTATTACTCTTTAAACAACAGAAAAACATCCAAACAGTATATTCTATAGTTCCTTTATTACATGTCCGTATCCAAAATGCACATTCAGACACCACCTAATTGTGCCATTGCCGTCCAAATATGGCATCTTGCTGGACACATAGTTTAAGAAAATTGTATGACTATTTGTTTGGTTTATGTTTACTAGGTTTATGTTAATCCAGGGAGTGGAAAAGGAAATGGTTGTCGAACTTGGGAAAGTGTAGCTCCAATCTTTTCACAAGCCAAAGTGAAAACAAAGGTTCATGTTCTATTATATATAAATGGTTTACAGACTATCTATTCCAAGAAAACATGTAAACATGTGTGGTTTTTTTTTTTATGGATTGTTATGTATAGGTTACTGTTACAGAACGGGCTGGGCAGGCTTCCGAGGCTATGGCGTCTATGACAAATCGAGAGCTAAATTCCTATGATGGAGTTATAGCTATTGTGAGTATTTAATACCAAATTGGCACCTTTTGCAAATAAAAGTTAAAATGGGTGTTTGGGTTTGAGTTTGAAAGGGTTAGATAAAACTGCTTATCAAAACGCTAAATTATTAATAAAAATTACTTCTTTCAATCTAATGGATGACTCTTGAACTCTCATCTTACAATACATAACTCTTTTTCACAGCAATGATTTCTGGTCACTTTATGTTTTAGTTTCCTAATCAGACTTTTCCAAACACTTGAACAACCGAATATCTGGTTATTACAACTTTACACAACAAAAGCACATCTGATATAAACAATATCAACACCAAAGGTTTTTGCATCTTATTAATTTTGTTTTTGCTTATCTGATGACATTTAGGGTGGTGACGGTTTTTTTAATGAGATTCTAAATGGGATCCTCTTGTCAAGACATAAAGCTCCTTATCCGCCTACCCCACCAGATGATGATGATAATATTGAAATAGAAAATGATATATTGCCCCGTGATTCAACTGTAACTGCTGTAGAACCTTCAATTTCTAATGAAGATGAGTCTCCTCTTCTCAATAGGTCATCACTTGATGGCCCACGAGCCATAAATCTCAGTAAGCATCTTTCTGCCTTAGTCTTCATTCAATATTGTTTGCGACGACTAATTTTTTTTATTTCTGCTTTAAGCTGGTCAAGATTCCGAAATGTCTTTCCCAAATGAAAGATTTCGGTTTGGGCTAATTCCTTCTGGTTCCACTGATGCTATTGTAATGTGGTAATTTCTTGCATCATTCTTCTTTCTACAATCTGTTAGTTTGACTTTGAGTTTTAATACTCTTTGTACTTTGACTTTCTATTAGCACAACTGGAGTTCGGGATCCGATGACATCAGCACTGCAAATTATTTTGGGTAAAAGGGTATGCCTTGATATAGCTCAAGTCGTGAGATGGGAAAAATCAAGAACATCCAAGAACGAGCCTCGTGTACGCTATGCAGCTTCGTTCGCTGGGTATACTTTACTTTTGACTTTTTTCTTAAAAATGCAAACTTTACTATCTTTTCTGTGTATATATTAAGTCTCTTTTTCCCTAGAGAAAAATTAATTGAAAAGATCGTATAAGCTACGAGTGAGGTGGCAAATCAATAATTTAGCTAATGAGTCGATTTGGGATTCGTATTATGGTTTACCCCTAAAGGACAAATTGGGTCAAATCAAAACATTAATCAAAAGTGTATTTTGAATGCTTATAGGCCTTTAGTTTCATCTTGTTAAAAAAAATCGATTATTGTTGCAATAACATAGTCTTTTGTAATTATACATTTAATGGATTAACCAATTATAAAAAAAATTGCCAAAATAGGAAAAAATTGTGAGTCAACCCAACCAACCTGACCTATTTTGATCCGTCCATTTTTGCCACCGTTAATTTAAAGAATAGAAAAAGGGAAATAAAGTTTAGTAACTCTTTCATTGTTTCTTGGATGTTATCAGTTATGGATTTTATGGAGATGTGATTACAGAGAGTGAAAAATATCGGTGGATGGGGCCAAAAAGATATGATTATGCAGGAACAAAGGTGTTCCTTAGGCACAGGTAATGTACTTGCGTATTTGTTTTCATAAGACAATAACTAGTACTTTTAGATCCAATTTAGTTTTGTTTTCTTTTTAAAGGTCATATGAGGCAGAAGTAGCATATCTGAAAGTTGAATCAGGTAACACGAATGTGGGTGCCAATGCAAAAAGAATGAAGGTCTTCTGGGGATTATCTAAAGATTCAGAAAGAGTGATATGTCGTGCCAAATGTGATATTTGTAACACGCCATTATCCAGCTCACAATTAGAAAAACCAGACCCAAAACAAGAATCAAATTGGGTTAGAGTTAAAGGACGGTTTCTTAGTATAGGGGCTGCTGTAATATCCTGCAGAAATGAAAAAGCACCTGATGGGTTGGTTGCTGATGCACACCTTGCAGATGGTTTTCTTCATCTTATTTTGATCAAAGATTGCCCTCGTGCTTTTTATTTATGGTAAACTCTTGTTTATTTATAAACTCAATTGCGATAAAGGGTCAAAATGGGCTTGGTAGGGTTGACCCGAAAACAGTTATTTTCCAGTTATATGATTAAATAAACAATTCTTTTTCCAGTTACATGTTTTTCGACCCATTTCACCCGTTCCCTTTTCAGTCACATTTTAACCAGTGGATTTATTTATAACAAACTCAACCCATTGACTGGTAATTCTGATTACTGATGGTTGATTGGCATATGCAGGCATCTCACGCAGTTGGCAAGAAAGGGTGGAACCCCTCTGAATTTTGATTTCGTTGAACGTCATAAAGTAGGTTTTTCTTTGTTTCTTTTCTTTTGAATAAATAACCATATTTAAATTGCTATTAAATTAGTTTATTTATTTCTACAGAACCATATATGAATTGCTATTAAAATATTCTATTTATTTCTGCAGACTACGTCTTTCACATTTACTTCTTCAGGGGAGGAAAGTGTGTGGAATGTGGATGGCGAAATTCTTAAAGCACAAAAACTCTCAGCACAAGTCTTTCGTGGCCTTATTAGTTTGTTTGCTTCTGGCCCTGAAACATAAGAATTGACAGTTGTAACGTATTTATTTGTACATTTTTGTAAATGTAAATACAGGAACAATAGACCTTTTTAGATTATATTCCTCATATTTGTAATTGCGACCAATAGAATATTTATAACTAAAGATTTTCTTTATGTCATCATTAGCAATTTATTCTTCACGTTGTATAGGTTGACCCCGAGTCAAGCTGAATGAGTCTCCTGCCCTTTTAATGCTCCACTAAGACTATGATTACCCTGAAGAAACTACAATGACTTATCCTCTTGTCCTGTGATGATTCCAAAGTCTTCTTTGGAATTCCCATTTATTTAATCAAAAATTAGTTTCTTAACTCTCAGATATATAAAATCCATTTTGCACACGAACCAACCTCCATTATCAACAATGTCTACCCCTGCACAGTAAGTCCCTTCCTTTGTTTGCTCAAGAACCTAAAGTCCTCTAAATTTTAACTTTATTTATGTGATCGGTTATGCCTCTATGAAGAACATCTAGATGTATAAACGTTAGATAGCCATGTAAATTGATTCATATTAAGAGCAAACATAGTTTCTTGTTTGATGGTGTTCATATGTATCTACTTGTTAAGTTATTGTCAAGTAGATTCATCTTGGGTTGTATTAGTATAAAGATCAATGTTTTGAGAATTATTCCAGAAGATTTTGTAATTTATCCAGTGGGATTGTTTTTCCACTGATAAATTTGTCTTCTTTAAGTAGCTTGAAATTTGCTTAATATAATCAGGTACTATAATTCCATACCGCCTGTTGCCAAGGCGTATGCAACCATCTGTTTGGTGACGTCGTTGGCCTATAATCTTCATCTGTACGACCCCGAAATCATAGCTCTTATTTACGGAGATGTTTTCAAGCGTTTTCAGGTTTGTTGTAATAAGAATATGATCAGATAAAGTTATCTTAGTGTTTTCCAAATTATGATAATTTAAGAATTTTGCATAAAATACACATCATGTTAATGTTTATGTGCCATCTGTGGTCCAGATTTGGAGGCTTATAACAAACTTCTTCTTCATAGGGCCTTTCTCTCTTACTTTTGCCTTTCGACTATTCATCATGTAAGCTTTCTGTAATTTCATATCTTTGTGACTATATTAAAGGAGGATTTTCTTTAAGATTGGTGCTTGTTATTCCAGATTAAAATATGGGGTTCAGTTAGAGAGGGGTCCTTTCGATAAGAGGACAGCAGATTATGTATGGATGTTCTTCTTTGGAGCACTCTCACTACTGGTACACTAGCGAGTAATTAGTCTCTTTTATAGTGATCTTATGATAATTATTCTTTGAAAGATGATGCATGTGTCTTTTTGTAGGTCGTGGCTGCTATTCCGTTTTTTCGGTTTTTGTTCATGGGACCCTCATTGGTCTTCATGATCGTTTATGTTTGGAGTCGTGAACTTCCTAACACGCGTGTTAATATTCAAGGTCTCGTGGAGTTAAAGGTACATTATACATTTATTTCTGAAGCTTTAGTTGGGTGATCAACATGTTTGACCCGTTCTCCTTGTTGCTGGTTCATTTGTTTGGCCTATTTAAGGACTATGTGTTTGTTAACCGATAATGCAGGGGTTCTATTTGCCATGGGCTATGCTTGCTGTAGATTTAGTGCTTGGAAATCGATTGATGTCAAGCTTATTAGGAATTGGTGTTGGCCATCTGTATTACTTCTTGACAGTTCTTTACCCTCTTTCTGGTGGCACCAACTTCTGCAAGACTCCTCTTTGGGTGTATCCTTTTGCTAAATGTTTGTTCAGTTTTTGCATTTCTTTGAGCAGCGAAAACGACACATTGCAGGTCTCATCAGACACATATAGCGGGTCAATAAGACAATTTCAACTAATTGACTTTTACACAGCCGGATTTAGTTTTGTTTCATCCAACAGGTTAAATTTACAATATTTAGCTGAAGGTATACATTTTTAAATGGTTCAAAAGTCAAAAATAATATATAAAATGTTTATTAATAATAATGTAAAGAATGGACAAAAAATATATGCATATAACCCAATGAGACTCGACCCGTCTGAAAACTACCTGTTTTCTATATGTTACTCAATCGGTCGATTATGTCATTGTTGTCCTTAACTTTTCTTTTTTAGTCACAAGCTCGTTGCATATTGGGGTAAGGGATACCAAATGAATAGTCCGATCCAAAGGGACCCGTCAACAGGGGTTGCTTTTCAAGGGAGAAGCCGTAGGGTTGGTGGAACCTCAAATGCTCCAACAAGGGCTCAGACAAGGAATACTGGAGAGGAGGAAACGAGCACAGTGACACCGTCAAATGGAGGAGCTTTTAGTGGCAGGGGTCGTCGTTTGAATGCACACTAGCTCTTGACACTTTGCTGTAGCTGTTATCATAAACTATTTCGATAACAAAAAACGCTTATTTGTTAATGAAAATAAGTGTAAGAACCTTGCTTAAGTAAATTTTGCAATTGATAATTCATGTTCACGTACTAATTGCATAATTCTTGCCCAAATAGTCCTAGATATTTCAATTGAATACAAACGGCGTCAAATTTTTAATCCGAAACATGTACATTTATGTAAACTTCACAAACCTTTTACTTCTCAAACCAAAGGCTTGTGTAAGACTCGAATCACATCTAAATCAAACAAATCATGTACATAAAACAATCCTATAAACCAAGGTTACATCCAAAATTCTCACTAAATTCATTATGTTCTTGATTTCCACTCCATTATTGCAGAAAAAAGCGTGTAATTCGGTGTTAAGCTTCTACTCGTCAAAGGTAAATTCGTCATTGGGGAATTATCACTCTCCTCAAACCATTTCTCTATCGCCCTGCGATCATAAGTGTAGCCATCAGCAGCGACACAAGGATCAATCATTACATCCTGTATAAAAACATCATAACTATACACATTATTACATGTAGATTTCAAAAAGAATAAAAGTGCTTAATGGCCAACCCAACCTAACCCGTTTCAGCCCAAATTAGAAATTGTCTTTTTATTTTTTTTATTTTTTTTGTTAACCATGGTTTCCGTCCTTTTGGCCGACTAATCCACGGGTTTGAACCCTCCGCCACACAGACTCAAACCAGGTAAAGTCCTCCCTTTTCAGGAGGTTGGCGTGGCCACTTCAAAATTGCCCATTTTGACCCAGGGCAATTTTGACTAGTTTGACAACCCGCCCGACCCACCTAATTTCTATACCTTGAGTATTGGGCATATGAAGTGGTTAGGAGGGGTGGTTCTAGCCATAGATGTGGTTCTTTGAGCTTCATCCGCAACTGCTTTGAGACGTTCCAAAGTAGGAAGAACCACAGTTTTCAAATCGGGCCTATCTTTTCGTCTAAGCTCAGCACAACTCAGCCCCAAATTAGCCAACTCCTTAGCTTCATCAACGGGCCATTCGCCTGCTTCCAAATCCAACACAGTGGCTAACTCATCATCTTCAATAGCAGTTTCGACCACATAGGTCAACCCAATCGCTGGTTTTGCAGTCAGTAACTGCAAAATCACCATACCGAGAGCATAGACATCGGATTTTGGTGAAACTAATCCTGTCCTTTGATACTCTGGATCGATGTAACAATATGTTCCAGCTGGAGTTGTGTCTTTGTAAACAGTGGATGTTGAACAAGGATCAGACTGAAGCATTGTTGAAACACCAACATCGCCTATTTTGCTCACGAGGTTTCGATCAAGCAATATGTTAGCCGGTTTTAGATCACGATGAACGATAGACTTTGGCTTTGTATTATGAAGGAAGATTAGAGCTGATGCAACTTCCCATGCTATACGGAAACGATCAAACCATGGGATCGGCGGGGTGTTGTTTATACGAAATAATCTTTCATCTAAACTCCCATTCTCCATGTACTCGTAAACTAAGCATCCACGATCAACACAAGCACCAATAAGAATAAGTAAATGCGGATGTCGTATTCTGCTCAACACTTCAAGCTGCAAAATCAAATGCTCGATTTTATTAAATCAAGACATATAAAAATCGAGTCTTGTAAAAGTTAATTCCCACCTCTTGTTGAAATTGTTTGGTTCTATGAGCTTCTTGAGAGTGAGGAACTTTTACAGCAGCAACGGTATGATGAAAGCTCGATTTATATACAGTTCCATTGCCACCTGCTCCTATTTTAAGATCTTCATTAAACGAAGAACAAGCTGCCACGATTTCATCCCATGTGAAATTTTCGAATTTTTGTGAAGTTCCAGTTATTGCCTTTTGAAGCTTTTGCTTTTCTTTAGATTCTTGCAACGCTCTTTCTTCTGCGTCTAATCTTACAGCAGCCTCTCTTCTGACACATTCTTTTACGTATTCAGCTTGTCTCTTAGCAGCCTCATGTTCCTTCTTTTGCTGTTCAGCTAATGCTTTTGATTCCTCTTCCTTAACTTTTAGCTCCTTAAGCTTAATAGATTCCTCTAGTTGCTGTTTTTGAAGATCATTTAGCTGACACAAACCATGCAGTATGTTAGTCGAACGGGTCAGAATTAGATTTTAAAATTGACGCCATCTGTAAACCATTTGGAACACTTTGTGATCACTACATTAAATTTACTATCTATGCATATAAATATGATAAAATTGGTGTTAGAATTTGGAAACAAACACATTTGACTCCAAAAGTCAATAAGGAAATAGAAGTTACCCTTCTAGAAGCATCAAATGTCTCGCTTTGTGCCATTGCATACATTCCGCGAATATGCCTGAGCTCAACTCTCAGTTTTTCTAGCTCAAAGCTCATATTATTATCCTACATAACACATGTTTCAAATGATATACATTAAAAAGATCATGAAAACACGTTTAGAAATGACAAACAAATAGAAAGAATGATACCTGAATTTCTGATGCAATTTCTGAAGGAGCATAAGGTATGGAATCTTGATCAGATGTCCAAGAATGGTTTTCAGTCAAGAAGCTTTTGCTGCTCGAAGCTGTACTATTTTCCCGCAAATAATCAGGATTACTGCCATAAGAAGCCAGTGCTTCATCTCCCTCACTGCTATCAAGCTTATTTCCAGTACTTTCTAATGAGCTTGTTCTTTTGTGAAGGGTGCGATTTATGGATGAAAGTGCTTCAATACGTTGCATCGGTAGTGAATTTGAAAAGAATTGGGTGTACGTACTGGCTGATCCTTGGTCTGTCCACTCTGTTACACAGATACAAGTTATAACACCATCTAACAAATAGAAATGTTGACTTTTGTGGTCAAACTTACACCTCTTTGAAATCAAAATTAATATGTATCTGTGATTCGAAATTAAAACGATCATCTTTCTTTTTACTGTGCTTATCACAATCTTTTACGGGTTACAAATATTTTGAATTTAGCTAAAAGAATTTATATCAAATTGGAAGAAACAAATTAATCTCTTTTGACCTGTTTGAGCAAAACTTGAATTGGTGATGGAACTTGAATCACTAGTATTGTCATCATCTTTAGAGGATCCAATGGTCTCAGAATCAGAAGCACGAAGCGAAGATAGTTTCCCTTTTGAAATAGCATAAACTGTACAAAAGCTCGGAATACTTTCTGATATTCTTGATGACAAATTCCGCCCCCTAAAACACCAACCAAAAAAAAACATTAATTAGTCCAACAAGCTACACATGTGATTAGAACCAAACGTCAAGAACGAAATTGGTACCTTGAAAACATGCCATTTGATGAAGCACCAATCACAAGTTTGTTGATTTTCTGTTTTACAATTTCCTGTTTTATTGCATCTACGATATCATCTGATTCAATATGCACAATATCTACATCCACCTGTACTTAAACAAAAAACAAACTTCATCTTAACATTGTTTGACTCAACACGATTGATATAATCAAGAAAAAAAAAATACAAAGCACATACCTTTCTTCTAGCACACATGTTCTTGTAAGGAAGAAGCTTTTGGTCAGCTTGCCATTCGACTTCTTTTTTATAAGCAATCACCACATCCTCTCTCACTTGCGAAACCGGAACAGTACCCACTGCTTAAATTATGCTAACTTTATATATCAAAACATAAATATTTACCATATTCTACGAAATACTAATCCATCATGTAAAAAAAACTCACTTGGAGTTGGCACCCAGGTGATTTTCGGACGAACGAAGAATAATTTGAAAAGAAGTATACCCTCAGGAACAAATTTATCCAATGCCCATTTGATAACATATTTCGTTTTTCGACTTCCATTGACTGCTAAAGCAACTACCAAATATGATGGTGTTGGCAATTCATCTACACCTTTAACTATCCCATGATCTTCCATTTTTTTCTACAAAAATTTACATAAGAACCTATATATTATTCCATGAAATTTCTTATTTAAACTAAAATATGAAGAGGGTCAATTTCATTTTTTTAACCATCAACAAAAGTACATAGCTCATAACAAAGAAAACTAGTTTCTTGAGTTTAACGTCTGAAGCAAGAAAGCTTTTGTTTCAACCGCAAATATTTATTATTATAAAAAAACTAGCAAAAAGCTAGACGTTAAAAACAACAAACCACAAAGAAACACTCCTAGCTAGATAGCAAGAAAGTTAGAAACAGAAAATGAAACAAATTTATTAAATATCTAAACACCAGAAAAATCATTAAAACAAAAGTTTAATACAAAACAAAATGAAAAGAAGCAAAGACTTAAACACATACCAAAACATATGAAGCATTCAACTCAGATCACATAACTCATGTACTTGATAAAAACCATTTCATGGTACAACAACAAACTTATGTACTTCTCTCTCTAAATCTTTTTTGATTTTAGTATTTTTTCTCTCACTAGAAACGTGGAAAATTTTAAACAAACTAGAATTTAGGTAAGACTCTAGAGTTAGATAAATAAGAACCGTGGCGTAACAACACTTCTAAAATTGTTTTTTGTGACATGAAAAATGTTACATGTTTGGTTGTAACCATGCCACTGTTTTTATTGTTCAACGACAATGATAAGGTAAATAGATTTTTTATTGGATATATATATTTTTTTTGTGTTTAAGGATAGTTTATTTCAACTTGACAACATGTGAGAGAGTAGTTTGGATTTATTATTATTTTCCTTGTCATTTTCATGTTTGACAAGTAAATTTCTGTGGACTTTTCGTGCTATGTAACAATAATACAATATTTTAGAAAGATGGTGTTTGTTACTTGTGATCTTTTCTTAGAAAAAGGTATTTGCTAAATTAAGAGAATAAGATCGTGATTTGATATACTCATTAATTAGAAAACCATGGATGTCACATCTAATATAATATAGAACTTTTCATAATTTCCCTCTAAAGATAAAAAAACTGTATTTGTTTTTGGAACTAGCGAAATACTTATCATCTTGTCAAAGTAAGCAATCATTTTAAATTATTTTTACATCGTATATCTTTGTTAGAAAAGTACATTTATCCGTCAATAAACGTTAGATATTATACATCCCTAAAGATGAATGATGCAAATATTTTCCCGTTATCTTCAAACGTAGATCTAACATAAAGGAAAATATTTGCATATGTTTAACATTTATTTATTTATTTATATTTATTTATTTTTATATTTTCTTAAAATTTAAATATTTAATATTTTTTAATATTTTTTATTCTTTTTATTTTGAATTTTTTTTATTTTATATATTATTACATAAATAACACACAAATAAAAAAATAAAAATATAAACAAAAATATAAAAAATCTAAAATATAACAAATAAATAAAATAAAATAAAAATAATAATAAATGTTAAACATTATATATCCTTAAGGACGCACGATGCAAATATTCTCTCGTGTTAGATCCACGTCAGAAGATAACGGGAAAATATTTACATCTTTCGTCCCCTCAGAGATGTATAATGTCTAACATTAATTGACGGAGAGATGTATATGTTTAAAAAAATTGACAAAACGTATGGTATTAAAATATGCGAATCACATGGATGTATTTTGAGTTTACTCTTTTAAATAACAATCCACGGTACTGTCACTGTTCATGAACAAAGTTCTTTTTTGCAGATTTACAAAATTAGTCCATGTGGTTTACCACCGTTGCAAAGTTTGTCCTAAATGACCAACATTTTAACAGAAAATTACAGAAAAATCCTTGTCATTTACTTGTCATTGCAAATGTCATCCTATGAAAATTTACATAAATAGTCCCTGCGTTTTCATAACTGTAAAAATATCCGTTCTTAACGACCAATCATGCAGGTAAAGATTACACAAATCGTCCCTTTATGTTACCTAATCCATATAACATAAATTAACGTAAAACCTTGCGTCTCATAGTGAGGCGCAGGTAAAAAATCCTCATTATGAGCAAAAATCTACTATAAGCATCTTGTTATAGTTTTTAGGAAAACATGAGATGTCACTTCTAACAACTTTACAGTACTAAAACAACGGTAAGTGTAACTTTTTTATATTTGCCAATTTTTTCAGAGTTGAAGTAAACCTTTATTTGGTTCTTCTTTATAGTACGGTAGTTTTTTGACAGAAAAAATTTCATCTTTTTGTTTACTTGAATGAATTTTCTCAACTTTTTATATTTGCAAAATTGCAAGATTTACTTGTTTTTAAGCGGCGGATACTTGTTAACTCTANACGATGCAAATATTCTCTCGTGTTAGATCCACGTCAGAAGATAACGGGAAAATATTTGCATCTTTCGTCCCCTAAGGGATGTATAATGTCTAACATTAATTGACGGAGAGATGTATATGTTTAAAAAAATTGACAAAACGTATGGTATTAAAATATGCGAATCACATGGCTGTATTTTGAGTTTACTCTTTTAAATAACAATCCACGGTACTGTCACTGTTCATGAACAAAGTTCTTTTTTGCAGATTTACAAAATTAGTCCATGTGGTTTACCACCGTTGCAAAGTTTGTCCTAAATGACCAACATTTTAACAGAAAATTACAGAAAAATCCTTGTCATTTACTTGTCATTGCAAATGTCATCCTATGAAAATTTACATAAATAGTCCCTGCGTTTTCATAACTGTAAAAATATCCGTTCTTAACGACCAATCATGCAGGTAAAGATTACACAAATCGTCCCTTTATGTTACCTAATCCATATAACATAAATTAACGTAAAACCTTGCGTCTCATAGTGAGGCGCAGGTAAAAAATCCTCATTATGAGCAAAAATCTACTATAAGCATCTTGTTATAGTTTTTAGGAAAACATGAGATGTCACTTCTAACAACTTTACAGTACTAAAACAACGGTAAGTGTAACTTTTTTATATTTGCCAATTTTTTCAGAGTTGAAGTAAACCTTTATTTGGTTCTTCTTTATAGTACGGTACTTTTTTGACAGAAAAAATTTCATCTTTTTGTTTACTTGAATGAATTTTCTCAACTTTTTATATTTGCAAAATTGCAAGATTTACTTGTTTTTAAGCGGCGGATACTTGTTAACTCTAGCGATTACAAGCATGGATCAAGTAACCAATCGATCTAAGTTAGACAAAACTTTTGTTCCTTTTGACTACCACATGAACAAAATAGATTTAACTTCGTTTGTCAAGCATCAAGTAGTTTTATTTATTTATTTATTATTATTATTTGTTTAATGTTTCTCTTCAACGTTCCATTCAGGAGCATTGACCATTTAGGAGCTGTTTATTACACTTATAACTACGTTACCAAACGCTTGTGTAAAAATAAAATAAAAAACAGCTACTGCTCACTGTTACTGGTTACAACTACTACTCACTACTACTGCTTCCTGCTGTTACTCATTATTACTTCTACAGTTCTACTTTGATAAACAAACTAAATAAAATTTACAAATTAACTTTTAAAAAAAGTGCAAGAAGTTTCTCTATTTGGAATATTCGTTTTGTGAGTGTGGGGACTCCATGACTTTTAGAAAGTGATTAGGTTAGTTCAGTAAAACGAGGGACCAAATAATAATATATAGTGAAATATGTTTGACTTAAACGAATATTTTCGGCAATAAATTCTCAACTGCCACTTGAAGAAGACTTGGACCTCGTCAAAAGTCGCCTTTACTCTTTATCTCAAACATAGGAATAACAATGACATTTTTTGTTATATGGATAATAATCATAAAGCATGAGATCCTCATGAGCTCGTAAGAAATCACTCGCGGTACGAGTTTGAACAAAGTAAAATGTAAATTTTTTTAACCGAAAATTAAAACATAATCCAATTTGGAGGTGACTCCTAACTAGCTTCACACAGTCAAATTTATAATGGAGTCCTTGCAATGGTGTAGTCAAATTTCATGGGTGAGCATTTATTCCCTTTTGGGTTTATGTATTCATGTATGTTGGCAGCCATGTCCCAATCTCTGTGACTTATTGGCTTTTCTATTTTCCTTGTAAGTTTTTACTCTTGTTAATAAATTTCTGCTTTTCGAAAAATTTATAAGAGTAGTTCCTATATATGTCCTTATGAGTTTATGATACATTTTGGGCATCCTTAACCATAAGATATTTGTATGACATGTTTGGACTCAAAGAACTCAGCACTTGACACCAGTGTTCTAAAAGGCGCGTCAAGGCGTCGCCAAGGCGCGAGGCGTGGCCTCGGCGCTACGAAATGGACCAAGGCGTGATGTCTAGGCGTCGTGTGAAAAGGCGTGGAATAAGGCGCGAAAAGGCGTGCAAAGGCGCGCCTTTTTGGTAAGGCGTGGCGCCATCTTTTACGATGTGAAATGATACTTGGACCTAGGGATGGCAAAAGCACTCGAACCCGACGGCGAAAACCGAAACCCGAACCGGTTGGGTCGGGTTGGCGGGTTTGGATGCGGGTTTGGGTATTGATATAATTTTTTAGCCGGGTACGGGTTCGGGTACGGGTTCTGGTAATACCCGTCCGATTACCCGTATCCGTTTACCCGAATCTATACCCGCTTTATTGATATTATAATTAACTAGAATATATATACATTATATATAATTTCTTCCATTATATTTTTTATATACATATTTCTCAAGGTTGCAAAAATCGCGAATCGGTAGTCGGGCGGTCGACCACCTTGTAGCTTGTAATCGGTCTAGGCATGATTAATAGGTGATTAATCGGATTGGCAATATAGACAAATATTGGTTATTTCCGGCAAGTTTTGTGTATTTCCGGTGAGTTTTAGGTATTTTCCGACAAGGTATTTTCTAAAAGACAACTTATAATAGACTTAAACAGTTACTATAAGTGATTAAAATAAGTTTACAGTGAGTTTTTGGTACTTCCGGCAAGATTTATAAGTTTCCGGAAAGTTTGACCACCATTCACCACCGTTGATCGCCGTTGACCACGGTTGACCTATGTGTTTGACCCAGTTACATAAATCAGCAAGGTCGGTGGCCTTGTAGCACCTAATCGGTGATTAATCGGCCTTGTAGACCTTTTTTTGCAACATTGATATTTCTATTACATAACATATTTTATTATGTACATGAATTATTCAAAAGTGTTAAATCATTTGATACAATATTAATTTTCTTTAACTTAAAAAAAAATGGATACATTAGGGTGTTTTTCTTTATTTTTTCGGTGGATTTTAGTGCGACTTAATATTAATACCGCCATTTTGGCCATATAATATTCAATTGTGGATAACCGAAACCCGCGGGGAAACCTGAAAAACCGATGGATAATATTAATCGGGTACCCGGCGGGTAATGGGACGGATACGAGTTTGAATATTATAAACGGGTCCGGGTACGGGTACACTAAAACCCGCCCCGAACCTGACCCATTGCCATCCCTACTTGGACCACTGATGTGTCGTGTATAGTATATATATTAACCAAGTAATTTCTCAACGAATAAGAAATCACTCGGGTCGTGTCTCAGTGAAGGTCAAATGGAAAATTGTTTATCGTGATTGATAAACCGTGTTTGTGAAA